>WSYQ01001444.1:0-114957 GCA_011426435.1 Lysiphlebus fabarum
CCCCCCCCCCCACAGTTAGTGTGAGCGTCGGGATGTACCAAGGTACCCAGGCGCTAACTTACATGCTTGAAAGATTTAGTTTTATAGTAAAGTATTTTTAAAGTATAGGAAAGAGTATAGTTAAGTGAATAATTTATTTATTAATTTTCCGTGATATCACTATCACTATCTTCATCTGACACTTTTGTATTTCTAATTTTTGGTTTTTGTTTGCCGATAATTAATGCTTCTTCGGGAGAAATAGTGGATTTTCTTAATCTGTTGTGAGATATCTCTTCCCTTTTTCCTCCATCCATTACTTCTACTTCTCCTTTATCGAATACATTAATTATTTCAAAAGGCCCATCCCAATAAGGAAAGAGTTCACCAGGTTTTGGACCTTTTTCGACATAAACATAATCACCAATTTTAAAATTTACAGGTCTAATTTTTTTGTCATAGTTTTCTTTTGACTTTTGTTTGGCAGATATTAGGTTATTCCTGGCAGAGTTTTGTATTTCATGTTAGTTTTCTACCAGGTTTTCCATATATCCATTAAACGTAGGCAGCTTCTCCGAGTCTAGTAATGGTTTGCCGGAAGGCAGTTTTGCTTTACGACCATATACTAGCTCGAAAGGAGTAAATTTGGTAGCTTCGTGCACACTCGAGTTATACGATAAAGTGGCTGGGCTTAGCCATTCATCCCAATCGTCTTTCTTATTAGTTACATACTGTTTGAGAAATTCGCCAAGAACATGGTGTGATCTTTCCAATGATCGGTTACTTTGCGGATGGAACGCAGTTGTTCTTATTTTATCAATTTGAAAACGTTTAGACATGGCTTTTAAGAGCATACTTTCGAAATTTCTGCCTCTGGCGCTAAGTATTGTAACTGGAATGCCATAGAAGCTAACAAAATTATCAATAAGAGCTTTTATTATTATTGGAGTAGTTTGATTTGGTATTGCTATCGCAACTACAAATTTCGTTAAGAGACATTGCATCGTGAGGACATATTGATTATTATTTCGACTAATGGTCAATGGTCCAACCACATCCATAGCTATCTTTTCGAAAGCAGTTTTTGGTGTGTCCGTTATGACTATTGGTTGTTTTGTTCTGTTTCTGAATAATTTATTTTTTTGACAATCGAGACAGTGTTGAATTCTAATATTTATATCAGTTTTTAAATTTTCCCTAATATAATTTTTGCGAATTCTTTCAAATGTTTCATTTACCCCCTTGTGTCCCCCAACTGGTGACACGTGAGATTCGTAAAAAATTTTATCTCTATTATCTTCAGTAACATACGTAACTTCATTTGTAAAAATAGTTAATTTTATTCTACTCCCGTCACATTCGTTTTTAATTATTTCGAAGATATCTTCCCATGGAATATTACAAATTTTATTTGTTTTTGATATAGCAAATGACTCTACTTCTTTTTCAATCATGATTCCATGAGCTTGTTTTAAAGCTGATTTTATATATTCTAAGATAGTAATTACAGATTCACCTTCTCTTCTTCTTATGACTAAAGCAAAGTATAATTTTTTGCCAATTAATTTACAATGTACATTTCCTACTGGTGTAGGTTTTTTTAGAATGTTAGAATGTTTTAAAGTTAGTATTTCTGCGCCCATGTCACATGGATCACCCATTTCGAATACGAAATAGTGCTTATTATCTTTTTTAATTTGGAATGGATCTTTGGATATTTTAATGTTTCTGTTTATGGTTGTGGTTAAGTTATCTTCTACCTCTTCGATTAGGGGTAAGTCATCTTCGTCAAGGAATTCATCCGGGACAATAGGTCTGATCTCATCTTCTGAATTGTCTCTGTCTTTATCAATTATTTGATGAATACTTTTATTATCAGATTGTTCATTATCGATGAAATCAGGTACTATTGTTAGCTCGGAGATGGTTTGTTTGCGAGGCCGACCTCTCTTCTTTTTAGGAAGGGTAGGTGGGTCAGTAACTGTGACTATTTTATTTTTCTTGGGTCTACCACGTTCATTTTTTGTTGCTACTACAGGTTCAATTTCCGGAATTTTAGTATCAACAATAGGTTGAGGTTCCTTCAATTTACTTCTGGTAGTAATAAAAACATTCATATCCGGATCACATTCTGGCATGTCAATCGGGTTCCGTGACAAGGCGTCAGCATTTAAATTTAGTTTGCCAGGCTTATATACTATATTAAATTTATACTCGGCTAATGTTAGTCGCCATTTACAAATTCTATTATTATTATTTACAGGGCTACTGAACCATTTTAGTGGTTCATGGTCAGTAACTACAGTAAAGTCAGAGTTGTATACATAAGTTCTAAAATTAAGTACAGAGTCTAGGATAGCACGAGCTTCTTTTTCATAGGTACTGTATCGTAATTCGACTTCTCTCAAGGCTCTGGAGTAATAAGCAATAGGCTTATCCTTTCTAATTTCACCTTGTGAAAGTACACCGCCGATAGTGGTCTATAATCAATGACCATTCTAAACCTTTTAATCGGGTTTCTTTGGAACAATCCAAACAGGGCAGTTGTACGGGCTTTCAGAAGGTTTGATAATGCCCTTACGTACACCGTCTTGGACTTGTTCTTCTACTTCCTCTCTTAATTTATGAAGAGGTCGATAAATTTTATTATTGATGGGCATTTCGTCAATCGTAGGAATACGATGACGAATTAAATGTGTAGCTTGCAGTGGTATATCTGGTAATTGAAATCTATCTGCATATTTATAGAGAATTTTATCGATGTGATCTGATTCTTCGGCGTTTAAATGTTCTAGTCTTAATAAGTCTTTTACTTCCTCAATTTAATGATTTATTAATTTAACTTCCTTAATGTTTAATGAGTTTATTTGTTTATTGCCCGTAACTGCCGATGAATCAGATTCCATCCTTCCGTTAGAATTTTTATAAATTTTTGTAGTATAAATTTTATTTTGATTGTTATCATTAAATTGATTATACTCAGGGTCACGTCTGACATCCTGCGATATTTAATTAATATTTTTTATTTTTAATTTCTTTTTATTATTTATAGTTGTAGGGCCATTAAGCAGAGCTACTGAGTTGACAGTAGGGCATTTAGGCAGAGCTACTTTTGAGGATGTAGGGCTATTAAGCAGAGCTACTGAGTTAACAGTAGGACATTTAGGCAGAGCTACATTTAAGGATGTAGGGCGATTAAGCAGAGCTACTGAATTAACAGTAGGGCATTTAGGCAGAGCTACATTTAAAGATTTATTTAATTCTGAATTTACTGGAACTTTAATTAAATCGTGCGCACAATTTATAAAGTTATTTATTTCGTGATTACCAGTGTGATTATTATTTAAAGTATTGTGTGAGAGATTCGAATATGAAAATAAAATTTCCGTCTCTGTGGAGGTTTTGGTTCCGGATTCCATTGCCTCCTCGAGTGGATTTTTAATTATCTCGAAATCATGAATCTCAATCTCTGGTTCTTTTATAATCACTTCATAATTATTTGTATTAAAAATTGGAATATATGCTAAACCGTTTTCATTAGTAATTATGCATTCCCCCGCTATGACTCCCTTTTCTAAATTTAATTGTTTGACATACCCTTGTTTAATATTATTATTTATGATTTTTAAAGAAAATATTTTTCGACTACTCGGTGGTAATCTTATCATTCCTTTTATTTCTGGATTTTCAAATAGATAAAATTTATCCGATATTTCCAGTTTATGATTTTCAAAATTTAATTCAGCTCCCGTGCTTTCAAAGAATTCCGCACCCAATATGCCCGCACATTGGATTGGTACTTCATCTGGAATTAGTAAACATTTAATTTCTTCCCCCAAAATCTCTATTTTTACTTTCCCCAGAGTATTTGTAGTTTCCTTTGATATACCTTGTAATGCATAAATTTTATTTTCGTCATAAATTTCCATACCAGAAGCGTATGAAATTTTCAATAAATTTGGAGTAGCTCCTGAGTCTAATATCATTTTAAGATCGACATTATTAATTTTAATTTTTATGTAAGGTATACAATTAAAATCTTTTGAGTTTATGGTTATAATAGATTTTATTTTGGGTAATGAGTCATTTGCGAGAAATTGAGGTTTTATTATTTCTATGTATGTGTTTGAGAATAAGACCGTAACTTCTCGGTCAGATTGCCAGCTAGCAACAGTCGAGTCTCTTTTCTCTCTGTCTGGACACACTCAACAAGTCTGTTCACTATTTAGCTCAACAAAGAAAGAACACGTTATTTTTTTTTCTGATATTCGTTTAAATCAGTTTAGTACACATAAATTCAGATCAGATCACTTAAAAATATCGTTGTAACATATTTAAATTAGACCATTTAATAATTTCAATAATTTAGTTATTGTATATAAGTTCGATAATTAATGTTAAGTGCAAAGCAAGGCCGGATTAATATAATCTAGGTTCTGTTCGTCTCATTCAGATCACACATTAACCAACCTTTAACCCAAACTGCAGTTTAAGATCCAGTGTACAAATAAATAATTAATATCGATTTCTAATTCAATAGTAATTTAAGTGTAAATAATAGTGTTAAGTGACAATAAATACAATTTTATCAATGGAATATTAAAGCCTGACCAAAGCCAAGTTGGCGCCTTATTTATTCATTCTATCCTATCATATCCTATTCATATCCTATATTGTTCAATTTCAGACAATAAAATCATCTATTATTAAACAGTATGATTGAGTTATAGGTTAAATCGTTTTCAGAATTTTTAGAATTTTTCGAATTTTTAGAATTTTTAGAATTTTCAGTTAGATTAATTTTTTTAGAATGATTTAGATTTGATTCAATTATTTCAATATTTACTTTTGTGGTCCGTCCCCTTTGTTCTGAGGGAACGGTCTCACGTTTCCCGGCATTCTTCCGTAAAAGTTTTTGGTGAAACAATTTTGTTCCAAGTGACCTACTTTTTCACAGAAATTGCAAAAACGTGGGGGTAATTGTTGAGAGGGTTGATTATTATTATTGACTCTATTTCTATTGATATCATAATTGTAGTTACAATTATGATTATTATTAAAATTATTAGGGTTTCTATTATTATAATAGTTATTACTGTTTCTATTATGATAGTTATTAGGATCATAATTAGAACTATTATTATTGTTAAAGTTAGAATTATTATAATTATTATTGGAGTTACTATTTCTCCAGTTGTAGTTCACATTTCTTGTATCTCGTGTATTAGATTGTTTTTGTTGAAAGTTGTTGCAGTTGGTTGCTGTGGCCTATTTTATTACAAAGTTGGCATTTTATTGGTTTTACTCTACAATACTCTTCTGTGTGGCCTTTTTGAAGGCAATTGCCACACTGAACTGCATTTGGACCAGTACTGCGACATATGTCGGCTGTGTGTCCAAATTTATTGCAACCCTGGCATATAACTTTTGGTGTGTTATTATTATTATTTCTTGGTGCTGCTCTCTGTGCTATGTTGCATTCAATGACAGGTTCTTCATTTACCTGACATGTGTTTACCTTGTTTATCTTTCTCTCTTCGATACTTTCTTTTCTTAAGCTTCGTCTTCTTTCTTCCCTCTCAAAAGCATCTTTGCACAGTGCTTCCCAACTTCTTGATTCGTCTAAATGATCACCAATATCTTTTATGAGGCCTGCTAAAAAAGCTTCTGTACGCATGTTATTCATTTCCCTCTTTATGTTCTCATATTCTTCAACTTCAGTAGGGATGTGTAATTCTTTGATTTGATTAGCTTTTCCTTTAATTTTTTTAATAAAAGATTTCACCCCTTCATCTTTTCCTTGGTACATACTGAATAGTTCACCTACTAGTATGGCTCTACTTTTAGTTTTACTCACTAACTCTCTTAGTGCCGATATTAGTTCGCTTACTTTATTTAATTTCTGGTTTGACAGTCGTTTCTGACATCACGATTTATTTTAGTTCTCTTTATAATTTCTACCAGAGATTCTTCAAATTCTGGGCCTAAATAATCTCGTGCTTCTTCGCACTCAACACGGAAGCGTGTTAGATCTTGTAGCCTACTATTATAAGGTAGAATGTTTTTACATATTTCATTTGAAAAGGTTGTTCTATGTACCAATTCTTGCATTTTTACCCAACTAGGGGTTGCGTGTTCACCTTGCTCTGACATTATATCGAACTCGTCACTTGACGATAGTTCCCAGTTTTCTATTAGTTTTTCTTCTTCCGCTGTTTTATTTGCTTCGGCTTGGATATTTTCTTTTGACTCTTCTTCGTCACAAGATTTGTAGTGACTATTAGAAAATCGAATAGAAAGATTGTTACCTGAACTTGAGGAGATATTTGATCGGAAGTTTTGAAATTCCTTCCGACAAAGATCGTCGTTCCTCAAGTTAATGGTAATAGGAGTAGATAAGATAGATAAATTTGGATTATTTTTTTCAGTTTTTATATCCACCCAAGCTTTTATTGGTGTGGAATTATTGAAAGTTACGTGTGGGTCAGTTGTGCCCACGTAGGAATATAGTTTAAGATATTATTAATTAAAGTTGGTTTATTAGTTGTTACTTCGGCGTTATGCCTTTTTGCGAAGATTTCAAAATCTTCAGTTTTTCTGAATTTAGCGAGTTCCTTAGCTCTGCGTTCTTTTTCGGCTTCAATTAAAGCCAGACGCTGTGCTTCAGCTCTCTCCAATAAAAGTATATAATTTTTTTCTTTGATAGCTTCCGCCGATTCGACTTCACTTTTTATATTTACCAAAGGAGTCTCTAAGTTTATTAGATTTATTTCAGATTTGTTATTTATAATATTTTGATTTTCAGAGAATAGGTTTTGAGGACGTATAGGTATTAGGGCACGCGAATTATTCGTGCTTTTAGGAGTGAACGGTGCTATAGTCTCGTTTTCGATGACTGATGATTGGGCTTCTTCCTCGCTACCAGAAGTAGTCGAGTTGGTTTCAGTGGTTTCCACTGTTTTTGGGCTAGGTGGTTTTTCTATTATGGTCTTTGTTTTCTTAGTTTTGGTCGGTTTTGACCCATGTATTCCAAAGTAAAAATTACCTTTAGAGCGAGTATTATAATTATGACCTTTTTTACTTCCTTCTGGTTTGTCGCCCTTATCCATATGGGAGTCAACAGAAAGCCTGGTTGAATGAAGTTTATTCAATTACTCCTTAGGATAAAGACCCATAAAGTACGTATTAAAGAGGAAAATCATTACTCCTCTTTTTGTTGGAAAATTGAGAGAAAAAAGGTAGTATATATATAAAAAAAAATTCAATTATTTAATCAAATAGTTATTTGTTTTAATGGTTATTCTAATATACAAATTTTATAATTTACTTGTTTGGAGTTTTAATTAAAGGATTTTAACTTTAATTGAAGGAAGAAATATCAGTTGTATATTCAATTGTTAATATATAATTGTTTAAACAATATTAAGTAATTTATTCAAAATAAATTTTAATAATAATATCAAATACATTTATTTCATTAATTTAATTGAAAGAAAAAAAAAAATTTAAAAAAAAATTGAATATTAAACCGAATATTCAATTGTTAATATAGAATTACTAGCTGACCCGGCAAACGTTGTTTTGCCATACATATACATATATGCCAGCCACGAAATAATTGCATTTAACGAAAGTAGGGAATAGCGGGATAAGAAATTAAACGTGTAAAAGTCTCCAAATAATTAAACGATGAACATTTATTCTCTTAGCTACCAAATATTAAAATATATCTATTATAAATTTTAAATATGGGGTGAAATAACTAAAATGCTAAGATCTTTTCCCTCGACTTCTCAGAATTATACTTTCAATTTTTTTTCTAGTTCATCGAGATAAAATGAGGATCCTGAATTTTTTTTTAGAAGTTACCACCCCTTCTTTGAGGGTGTTTCCAGCCCGTTTATTTCTAAATATGACCTACCCACTTACCTACCTTTTTTGTAAATAATTTTTTTTCTAAAATACTTTTCTCATGACAATCAACATTATTAAATTAAGGATATTCTTAAAATTATGAAGTTTTTAAAACTTAAAAATAAAAATCTACGCAAATTATCAAGACATTTCTCATTTCGATTTTTTGATTTTGGATATAAATCGATGATAAAATTCCGAAAATTTTCAAAATTTTCACGAATTTAAATATTAAAACAGTCGAGACTCACTTTTTAATTAATAACATATTATTGGCTATCATGACATGAATTTTTCGGAAAAAAAGAATTTTTTTAACAAAAGAGCAGTTTTGCAGTCAGTAAAATTCAGAAAAAAAGGGGTGGAAACACCCTCAAGCAATAGTTGAAAAATTCCAGAGAATATTTAGAATCTTCATGTTATCTCAGTGAATTCAAAAATGGATACAAAGTTTAATTCCAGTGAGGTTGCCTCCGAAAGATAGAGGAATACTATTATTTGGAAGGCCTATATACTCTAATTCGTTGCGGAAAAGACGAAGTTTTTTAAAAGTCAATATTGAATATATTGAAAGTCATAGTCAAAAAAAAAATTCAAATTTTTTATATCGTGTTCGTCTTGCCGAAGACTACAATTTAAAGACTACAATTTAGTGGCAAATGAACTTTCTAAAAATAGAAATGTAAGGTATTTTAACTTGTAGTCTTATCCTCGCGTATAAAAGTTGTCAACTTTGACATTTATTATCTCAAAAAAACAACGTCAGAATTGGAATTATAGATATTTATTTCATTCAAAAAATACCTAAAAAAAAAAAAAAATTAAGCAACCTTAAGGGAGTATCTCCGTCGAATAGTCCATTTACCGATTTCCCAATATTTTAAGAGACAAATCTTGAAATTCCCCTGCATCTAATGATTCTAATTTTGTAATTATGTCCTATCTAGTTTTAGAGATAATAAGTTTTAAGCACGTAAACATTTCGAACGATTTAACATGGCATGTATAAGAATTTTTATTTAATATTTTTTTGTCTTGTATATTTTTTATTCTAACAAAAAAACTGAGTTTACCGATTTGATAACAAATTAGTATGATAAAATTGATATTGTCTAGATAATTTTGGAAAAAAATTATATTCTTGTTGGTCCCATCGCAGTTTGGAGATATTGTTGATTGAAGTTTATAAAATTCATTAATATTCGACATAAACGTGAGGCCAACTGTATCCGAGTGTCATTGATAAAATGATTTTAAATAAATAAATTATTAACAATTTATCCGAATATATTTTAGAATAGATCCCGATATTAAAACATTAAATTATTTAAATAAAAACAACAATCTGACATTTAACTATTTTTAATTCTTTTATTTTGCTATGACCTACAGGCTAGCGGGTTAAGAGGGAATGTGATTAGGTTGTAGAAAATAAATGTACCTTGTAGTTTAAAAATCCAATTGTTTTGAGGGCGCGTCAGTCTGGATAGCCGCCGTTGATGAAAGTCAATGGATAAAATACAAGACACAACGAATTTAATATATGAAGAAACACCCCGAATAATCAAAAGTCAATAGTTAGGTTGTAACACAAATAAATTTCCACTTTAATATTTCTTTTAAAATCTAATTAGGTGCTTAATTATTTTATTAGATGTTGACAGTTCTAAGTATAACACGAGAGTGAGTTTTCTCTTAAAAATTATTCTTTTTATATTTTCTTAACTTCTAAAATTTATGAGTGGGACTAATAATTAGCTAATGGCCAATTATTGTTCCCATGGTAGTCAGCATTATAAAATTATTATAAAATTATTTGTCTTGAGTTTAACGGATGTAAAATATTTATTTACAACGTCTTTTTGAATAATTAAAAATATGTCAGCAAAATTAAATGAAAAAAATATAAAAAATGTTAAAATTAAAATAATATAAATTTTATATAACTAAAATATCGCGTTACATCCGGTAAATTCCAAACTTAAAAATTTATAGTTAAAATTAAAAAAAGAAAAGTAATCGCAAATGCGAATACGTAACATAGTGATATTTAATTTTAAATTTTCTGGCTCTGTTTGAATTACTTTTTAAATGAACGACAAAATTTAAGATGTAAATAATTCAGAATTATAATTATTCTCAAATAGTAGTTAAAAAAAAAGTAATAATAATTCATCATACAAATTCTTCCAAAACACAATTTTAAAAATTCGAAGTCGTTTTATTACGATATAAAATATTCCTACAAAACACTATAGGTTTGACGTAGCGCTTGACTTTGACGTAGCAGCCTGGATTTTGTTAATTTTCAACTTTTTCCAGTTATTTTTTTTTTAATTGATAGATAATTCTTTGAAGAATTATAAAATTATAAAATGCAAAAAAATTTCATTGGGAGTTTTTCAATTAATTATTTAAAAATATTATAATTTTTTAATTGTTGCTATGCGCTGATCAATTATTTCGTCGATTGCGCATGTATGTGTAGACGTGTATATGTGTAACAGCTTTATTTTGATAATTACTCTTAAAAAAACGTATTTACCTATTATTTAAATTGAAAAAAGTATCAAACCTATATTTTTTGTTATATAATTTAGTCTTTAAAGTCAGGAAAAACAATTACATTTTTGATTATAAACACATTTTTACACATCCATGCTAGGGCTTAGAAGTATAGGAATGCGCAATTGACCGAAATGATTGATCAGCGCATAGCAACAATTCAAAAATTATAATAATTTTTAATAATTAATTGAAGAACTCCGAATGAATTTTTTTTGGAATTTATAATTCTCCAAAGAATTATCTATCTATTTAAAAAAAAATAACTTGAAAAAGTTGAAAATTAAAAAAATCCAGGCTGCCTGCGCCCCTAAATCTTAATTAGTTAATATTAATTAAACCATCAACTCCCAAAGAAAATTAACTTCACTACATTATTCTCCGAAAAAATTCCAATAAAATCCATATAATAGTTTATTTTGAGTTGATCAATCTTAGGCTAATTAGATGCAAATATTATATGTATATATTATTTGTATAACTATTTGGATGAAAACTGCATTACCGACCATCGTATGTATTTATGAATAAAGTATAGATGGTGAATAGTAGGGTTTCCATTTCTTCCCTTAAGGGTGAACCACCCTTATAAATTAGAGGGTTGAAATATAGTTTATATTCGATTCTCAGTCCTAAGGAAAATCCATGGAAAATTTCAAGGGAATCGGTCAAGCGGTTTCGGAGGAGTTCGATGACAAACACCGGGACACGAGATTTTGATATACAGTAGAGCCTCGATTATCCGAACTAATACGGACCGTGCCTAGTTCTCCATTCACTGCATTTTTCATCACTTTTTTTTTTTAATACCATCATCACTATCCATTTTTGATACAAATGACATGATTGTATCACGATTTTTTTTATGTCAGTAACTGTTGCTTTTCCAATATTATAGAATTATTTAAACAATATTAAAAAAGTTATTCAAAATAAATTTCAATAATAATATCAAATACATTTATTTGATGAATTCAATTGAGAAAAGAAAAAAAAAATTTAAAATCAATTGAATATTGAACCGAATATTCAATTATTAATTATCAATTATTTAAACAATGTCAAATAATTTATTGGAATAATTTTCATTCATAAATATCAAATAATTAATTTAGTTTATCTAATTTAAAAGACAAATTTCGAAAATCAATCGAAAATTGAATTAAATATTTAATTGTTAATTAATAATTATTTAAACAATGTTAAATAATTTATTAGAATAATTTTTATTCATCAATATCAAATAATTAATTTGATTGATTAAATTTAAAAGAAAATTTTCAAAAATCAATTGAAAATTGAATCAATTATTTAATTGTTAATTAATAATTATTTAAACAATGTTAGATAATTTTCCGGAAAAATTTTATTCATCAATATCACATAATTAATTTGATTTATTTAATTTGAAAGAAAAATTTCGAAAATCAATTGAAAATTGAATCAAATATTTAATTGTTAATTAATAATTATATAAACAATGTTAAATAATTCAGTAGAATAATTGTTATTCATCAATATCAAATAATTAATTTGATTTATTCAATTTAAAAGAAAAATTTCAAAAATCAATTGAAAATTGAATCAAATATTTAATTGTTAATTAATAATTATTTAAACAATGTTAAATAATTTATTGGAAAAAATTTTGTTTAATTGATAATTTAATTGATTCTACTGATAGGAGAGATTTCTAAAGATTTATGAAATGGATGTTTGTTTTAGTTATTTTATTTATTACTGGCTATTGTTTAAATAATAACAAAAATTCAAATTATTGATTATTTAATTTTAAAGTATTGATTATTTCATAGGGAAAGAAATCGTTATTATTATTTAAACAATCTTTTATTTATTAATTTATTGTTTATAGTTATCGATCGAGGGGTTTATATCTTATTATTGGGTTACATCTGAAATCGCGAAATCCCGACTTACACTTGATTTTAATTGCGCGGTTCTAATTTGCTGAAATTCCGCCGATAAAAAAAAATACATATGAACTGAAAATTCGAAAGGGCGTCCTAAACGAGTATTTTATTATAAACAATTTCGGGTGTAATTCTAAATAAATCAAAATTGCTGAAAAAGACCGAAAACGCGACCTAATTATATTTTTTTTAATATAAATTATTCACTTGAAAATAAGAACATAAAACAGTATGAAAGTATCTTGAATTTTACCCTTCACCATTACCAGAAAATGAGCGCGTACATAAGGTTGAAGCAGGAATTAAAACAAATTTTTTCAAAATGGCCGTCGCTCGCAATAGAATTACTTTTTCTCTATTTTGACTAAACTTTTTTTTCTACTCTTATTTTTTCATTTTTTTCGACTATACACTTTTTTTTCACTTTTTTTTTTTATAATTAGAATTATTACAATTACAATATATATATGAGCAAAAACGCCAATTATGGACGGCGATTTGGGTGACCTATCCTCAGAACAATTTTTAACTATCATAGGCTTGTAGACCTTGGAAAGATATGCCATGTAAATTTTTTTTAGATTTTTCCCCCCCTTATTTTGACCCCCATTGTATGGGGAATTTCATCAAAATTTGAAATTGGGTTTTTTTCAATAATTTTTTTCGGTTTTTTATAAAAACAAAAAAAATTCAGGATGAATGATTTTATATGTAAAATTTTCTCAGCTTTTTGGAAAAAATATTTATATTTTTCTCAATTTTTTTTTTATCTATGAAAATCATGTTTAAAATATAAAAAGCTGAATTTATGACCTTGCCCCTAAATTTTTTTCATTTTCGTTATCATTTTTGAAAAGCTGAGTAAATTTTACATAGATAACGTCTTGAAACCTGTTGGGTTCTCTGAAAAAACGACTAGGATAAATCAAAAGGCATGAAAATTGGGCGAAAAGTCCATGATTTTGGCCTTTTCATTTTTTTTTTTTTTTTATTATTATTACAAAATAGTATTAAAAAATCGTTTTGTGACTGTTTGCATGATAATATTGAAGTAAAAAAAAAAAAAAAATTCTCACCCAAAATTGAGCGTTAAAAACACTGATTTTCGCCCATTCATTCTCTTTTACTTTCGTTTAAGCAGTTTACATTGACCACATAGATTTATCTTTACTGAGGTGTGGTATATCCTTCAACCACGAGATCCTATCTTCTTTAATAATCATTTGGAATAAAATAAATAAATTTAAAAATACCATGTTCGTTGGTTTTACCATAAAGTCCAACTACCTATATTTTATTGTCGACAATTGCAAACAAATACATAAAAAATATATTAGTTTTTAGCAATGAAATTATTCAATTAACAAAGCAAAGAAATTAAATGGAACCAAAATCGGAGCTTCTAAAGTAGGTCAATGACGCAACAATTTTAATGGTCCGGGGATTCCCAGTACAAGGACAGCGATGCATTGTGTTAACATGCTCTGTCTCATTTTTTTATCACACGTCATGATACAAAAGATTATGAGAAAGAATGAGACAAAGCTAGTCGTTATAGTTATTATATTAAAAAAAGAATAAAAATGATTTATGAAAAATTTATTGAAAAAAACATTTAGAATCTACTTACATTGTTGTTTTTATCAAAACTATGTTGTTTTTATTTAAATTTATGAAACCTGATCATCCACACTTCACATCATTAGACAATAACACAATTCATTTATTGTTTTAATTAGTTCACTCAATGATTGAATAATCAAACAAAAAAAAAACATAACACATGACGATAATTGTTATTATCTCTTGAATTGAATTAAAAATTAACTAATAGAATTTATTGTTTAAATAAATAAACAAATGAAATAGTTAAACTCATCAACCGCAAATTACATCAACCGGTTGTTGTGCGGCACAGCGTCTTTTAGATAATTTGACGCCTTGACGAGCCGGCGATTACCGAAACGATCCGGAAGAATCATACAAATTTGCAAAACAAAATTGTAAAATTTGTCAAAGAATGTTGTATCTTAAAATAAACAAAGAATTTGTGTTTTTTTTACTCACTATTCGGGGTGTATTTTATCCTTAATAATATAATATTTAGCATTTTATTTTAAGTTTTATTTCCTATTTAAAAAATTTGAATTTTAATGTATGGTATTGTAATTTTTACTGAAGATTTTTGTTTTTATTTTTTTCTATTCAAATCGAATAAAAGTTACATTTAAAATGTTGAATTTTTGTAAACGTTTTATGAATGAAACTTTCTGAGTTTTGACGCAATGTATTTTACTATAAAATACTGTAAAATTTAATTTTTTCTAAATGTAAACTTCACATATTTTTCTATTAAATGACTTTTCATTTATATGTAGTAATTTTTAAAAAGAAATAATGGAAATTTTACAGTATTTCTCGTTTAAATACATGTATGATATTTTTTTAACATAAAATTTACAAAATTTCTTACAAATCTCGCAGAAATCAGCCACGGTCCCGAATTTTATATATTTGTTTTGTAAAATTCTTAGAAAATTTTTCTCAATACGTAGATTGAAAATTTGTTCAAAAAGGCAATAGATTTTTTGAATACGCATGTTTTAAGCTAAATACGAAGTTTTTATCGCAATTTTATCACGCGTTATTGTTTGTATAAAAAATAAAAACGGCACAAGCTATAACTCAATATATAATAGTCGCAGAGGTTTCATATTAGGCTTAAAAAAATTGTTTTTCAAAATTCTATGTCTTTTTTAAATAAATTTCTTCTATACAAACAGTATTTTTCGGAAAAAAAAAAACAATTTTTTTTCTTCATTTTTTTGAGAAAAAAATTGCCTCCTCAAAAAAATGACCCAATAGATGATGCTTTTTTTTTAGGGGCGATAGAGTTTTCAGAGAAGCTTCATTTAAGTTGAACCCAAAGTCGTAAAGACGATTATTTCGTAAGTTATGAACGTTATTCTTTTTTAAGAGATAAATCCAATACTACAGCTCAGCCATTCGGCTGTTAGCCTCCGTAATAATAGTATTAATAATAGTATTTCAAATAGATATCATCTCATGAGTACAAATATAGTGCGTTCTATATCTAAAATATTACCCTTTCGTAAATCGGTATAAACTCAAAAAAGAATAAAAAAATCAACAATAAAGTGCTATTACAATCGGAATCGATTTTAAAAAATTATTGTGAATTGATAGAAAAGAACTTTCTAAATTATAAAAGATGACAATTGAATATTTTTAGATAGCTATCTTTTCTTCAGGATAAGTATCAATATTTTAAATATTTTCGCTTCCATAAATCGATATGGATTAATCTTTCGATAAATAATATCTTTCTCAAATTATTAAATATTTATCTTTTAATCTATATCGATTAATAGGAGCAAAAGTATATTCAAGATAATTTTAAATCCATAAATAATATAACTTATATAAAACCAGCTGTAATGGTCGAGGATTATCTTTGATTTTGGTTTTTCTACGATTCGTAGTGTTTTTTTAAAAATATGTCCAGTTTAACCAAGTTTATAATAAAGAACTTACTTTGATTTAGCTTAATTTTTGAATTGAAATTTCTATTCTATTGCTAGGGGGTAAAAAAATACACGTAACGCTCGTGCGTCGACACGCTCGTCATGTTCAAAAGTGATCTGAAAAAAAGTAGAGGGGACGCACCAGCGTTCCTTTTCCTGCGTCCAAGCGTATTTCTATGTTGCGTCGATATGATTAACTGTTTGCTTGTGTGGTGTCGTTGTTATATTGTTTACAGATTTATAATTATCTTTGAATAATTGATATAAGTAATATGCACTATTTTATAATTTTATATTGTTATTCTATTTATATGATAAATATTAGTATTAATGTTTTTATTGATATTGATAATATATTATTATTAATATAAAAACTTTAACAATATTTATATTTTTCAATCATATTCATATTTCCATTTATATTATAACTAATATTATTATTATCAATAATTCTATTCATATTATTAATGTTATTATTGATGCTATTATTAATATTATAATTCATATAATATTTATATTTTTTAATCATATTTATACTTTCATTGACATAATAACTAATATTATTATTAGTAGTTCTATCTATTTTCTTAATATTATTGTTAATATTGCCAATATTATTATTCATGTTAATATTCATATTATAATTTCTATTATTGAAATTATAATTGATGTTATTATTAATATTAATATTCATATTATAATTTTATATTTCAATTATATTTATATTTTCATTGATATAATTACCAATATTATCGTTAATATCTCTATACCTGTTATTAAAATTATTGTTATTAATATTGATGTTATTATTACAACGTACATGTATTGATATATTGATATATATTTATATATTGATACTCAAATAAATTTATGTTCTTTAATCATATTTATATTTTTATTTATATTATTACTTATATAATCATTATTAATGATTTCATTTATATTATTAATATTAATATTTATATTATTATCATTTCATCTATTTTTATTATAAATATTATCAATATTATTATCTATAATATTATTTATGGTTTTTTAATTATATTTCTATTTTTATTGATAAAATAACTAATATTATTAATGTTAGTGAACTAAGTTGTATTCATTTGTCTTAAGTTTTATTTTCAGACAATCGGATGGCTTGTGATAGTTATTGGTATCGAAACGATTTTAATAATTGTATTCAACACTTTATTTAATTAATGTAATTTATTCGTGAAAGATAATCTTCATTTAAGGTCTATTATTTTACATATTTACAAGTGTTCTTGATGCTGTAGTTGTAAATTACAATATCAATCTTTGTTCTTTTGTGTGTTCTTATATGTATTGAATTTGTGTAAACTTAACCACAACCTGGCACTTTATATTAATTTATTAATCACAGCTCCTGTTGTGTTTTATTGATATAATAAAAAAAAAAAATAAAAAACTATGTGAACTATGTGAACTTGTTACTCTTGTGTGTATTTTGTGTACATTAATGTGAACTTATAATTTTAACGGAATGAAAACTAAATGTGAACTTGACTGTGTTCTTACTGAAACTGTACTTGTTGAGGAGTAAAAACTGAGTGTGTGGCGTGATACTAGTCAGAGTAAGCTTGCGCGTGTGTGTGTACGTCTGTGTGACCTGTTGCAGTCGTATGAATCTCAAACATTCCGCCAGCCATCAGCAATTCATTGCTGATTCTTATTCATTATAGATAGGAAGAATTATGAGTTGAGCAATTGGTCTAACTAAGGTAGTAGTAGCAGTTTTTATTTCTACTACTCTGACTAACCCATCAGCTCCTGGTAACAATTTTGTAACTCTACCAAGCGGCCATCTGCATGGTGGTATTCGTTCATCTGAAATCAAAATTAATGATCCTACTTGGATCTTATTATTTACATGATGCCATTTTGAAATTGATTGTTGCCTTTGTAAATATTGACTTGACCATTGTGACCAAAAATGTTGTGTTGTTTGTTGTATAAATTGCCAACTTGACAACCTCGAGGAGGACAAGTCAATTAAACAAGGTTCTGGTACTGCCATTAATGATGTACCAGTTAAAAAGTGTCCTGGGGTTAGTGTTTGAAGATCATCAGGACCATCACTAAGTGGTTCCAGTGGCCTCGAATTTAATATAGCTTCTATTTGAGTTAGTAAAGTTGATGCTTCTTTATATGTCATTTTTAATTCACCAATAGTACGTTTTAGGTGATACTTTGTGGACTTAATGAGTGCTTCCCATTTACCACCCATGTGTAGTGCACCTGGTGGATTGAAATGCCATCTTGTAGTGTTCTCTGAAATCTTGTTTTGTGAGACTTGATTCTCTTTAGTGTACTAAGTAAATAAAATCTTTAACTCTCGTTCTGCTCCAATAAAATTGGTACCACAGTCTGAGTATAAGTGTGCTGAGATTCCTCGTCTTGAAATAAATCTTTTATATGTCGCGAGGAATGCTTCAGTAGTGTACTCGGTAACTAGTTCTATGTGAGCCGCTAAAGTGGTCATACATACAAAGGCACAAATCTAACCTTTATATGTTTTAGCTCCTCTTGACTTCCAATTTTTTAATATTATTCGACCAGCATATTCAATGCCTGTGTTCGAAAGCTCGTGTGGGTGTCACTTTTGAGAGAGGTAGTTGGCCCATCAGTTGTTGTGCACGAATCCCTCTCTGTCGAGCACATTCTACACATCGTAAAATGTGTGCTTTTACACTTGCTCTTCCTGCAATGATCCAATAATGTTGTCTAAGGTGTCCTAATGTAAGTTGTGTACCACCATGAAGTGTAACTTTGTGCGCATAATCAATCAACAATGTTGTTAGTCTTGCTGATCTTGGTAAGATTGCTTGATATTTATTTTCATAAGTTAGAACTGTGTTCTTTAATCTACCACCAACTCTCAATATTCCTTGTGCATCTATAAACGCTGTTAGTTTGCTGGTTAATGTTCTGTTGTCTAAAATAATCCTTATTTCTTGACTAAAGTGTACTGACTGTGTGGATTTTATCCAAAATGTTCTCGCCTGATTATTGTTTCGTGCATCTTGATTGTATTTTTTCTTATTGAGTATTGAAATAAATCTCAAGCAAAGTGCTGTGATCTTAAATAATTTTGTAACTGAACAATGTTGTTCAATAAGTGTCCATGAGTCCTTTATCTCATGTTTCGTAGCTAATTATGTTAATCCAGATCTTTCTTCTGGTAGAGAGGAACTAGACATTACATTTGATTGTTTTGGCCATATGTTCTCAGCTTTTACGGACCATGATGGTCCATTCCACCATAATTCATTGTGTTCAAGTTGTTCTGATGTTATGCCTCTTGATGCACAGTCAGCTGGATTTTGTGTACCTGGTACGTGTCTCCAGCGTGCGTGTTCAGTAAGTTCTTGAATTTGTGAGACTCTGTTACAAACAAATTCTTTCCAGCGAGCTGGTGGTGCTCTGATCTAATCGAGTGTTACTCTTGAGTCCGTCCACAGATGTATGTTCGTGATATTAAACTGCAGTTGTTTTCTAAAGTGATCTACAAGTTTTGCTAATAGCAATGCTGCTGTCAACTCCAAGCGTAGAATAGTGATACTTTTTAACGGTGCTACTTTCGTTTTTGAACATATTAATGTGGTCTTGGCGCCAGTAGACGGAGTATTTAATGTTAGATAAATGACCGCTGCCATTGCTAACTGTGATGCATTTGAGAAACCATGTAATTCAATACTGGTGTTCTGATACGTATTGAACCACCTGGGAATTGAAATTCTTGTCAGATTCGTCAATTCAGCTCTGATTGTGTAACATTGGTTTATTTGTGTATTCGGTAGGTTATCATCCCAACCAAGTTTAATTAGCCAGAGTTCTTGCATAAATATTTTTGCCTTTATGATTACTGGTGAGACAAAGCTGAGAAGATCGAATATTGTAGCAATTTGTGATAGTATGAGGCGTTTGGTGCACTTGTGATACTTTTAATTGCTTTGAAAGTTGTAAACGTGAACTTATCGGTCATTGGTGACCAAAATATTTCGAGTATTCGGGTGTTACAATTGTCAAACTGAATTTTGTGATCATCGTTTTGGTTTTTTTCGCTTAATGTTGAGCTCCATTTTGCGAGCGGAAAACCGCCAGCCTTGCAAAGTGATCTAAGTTGTGTAGCGACTTCTTTGAGCTGTTCCGGAGTATCACCACCCCCAAATATATCATCACCATAACGTCCTTGTAGAAGGTACTGCTAGTGGATACTTCTGACCTTCATCTTCAACTAGCTGAAGCAGTGTTCTAACAGCTAGAAATAGCGCTGCTCGTGTACTATATGTTACTGTGGTGAAATGATTCTTAATATTCTTTGAAGATCCCAATCATCTTCATGTACTTGAATTTGCCTAAACATTTTTGTGATATCCGTTGAAAATTAATATTTCAGTGCTCTTATCCATGTCAATACATCGACAATATTCAATAACAAATTCTGTCCTGGATGAGTAATGTCATTTACTGATTTGCTTGACTTTGTTTTACTCGATCCATTGAATACTACACGTAGTTTTGTAGTAGTACTTTGTTCTCTTAGGACACCATGATGTGGCAAGTAATAATGGGGTTTGTTATTTAATTTGTGTTCTGATATTTTCTTCATGTTGTCTAATTGTTCGTATTCAGCTATGAAATTTGTGTACAAAGCCTTGTAATTTGTATCTCGTTCAAGTCTGCGAGTTGTGTGCTGTAGACATTGATGTGCGGTTGAATATGAGTGACCCAGTTGATTTGCAGACTCTCTAAATGGAATCCTTACTATATATCTTCCATTAGTGTCTCTTGAATGAGTGTTCTGAAAATGCTTTTCACAGCTTTGATCGTCTATACTTAGGTTAGTTATAGCTTCGAGTGGTGGTTCTTCTTGAAACCAAAACATCTTTAACAGTTCTTCGAGTTCAACTTCAGATATTATTGATCTGTTGTGAAAACATCGAACATTGTTCGTTTCATTATTGTGCACTGATGATGAACTGAATGTTATTGATTTAGTATCATCTGTTCATTGTATCTTCGTTGATGATCTAATTATTAGCCAACCATTGAAAGTTATGCAATTAGTGATGAATTGTTTAATCTCATAATGTTCGGTTTTATTAAATTACCATAATAGTCAGCCCCAATAATTAAGTCTATACCTCTAGCTTTGTTGAACTGTTTATCAACTAAATTTAGTCTCT
Source organism: Lysiphlebus fabarum (assembly GCA_011426435.1). Lineage (NCBI taxonomy): Eukaryota > Metazoa > Arthropoda > Insecta > Hymenoptera > Braconidae > Lysiphlebus > Lysiphlebus fabarum. Next base: position 21,148 of record WSYQ01001444.1, read on the forward strand.
CGACTTGGTTGTGTGTATCAATGTTAAACTGAAAATCTTGTGATGATATTATTGATGAGATTGAAGTTAATAAATGCCTCAACCTCCAAGTGTTCGTCTCGGTAAAGTGATTGGAGTTTCAGAATAATTTTACCCTTGGTTTTAGTAGTCAATTTACCACCAATACCGTATACTTCTATGTTTGATTTTGATCTTGTTAGTTGAAGCTTATGTACAATATTTTTATTGACAAATGATAATTCTAATCCTGTATCAATCAATAATCTTACTTCGCAATCTAGTGTATTTACTGTAATCGTGGCTTGCGCAGTAGCTAAACAGATACTTTGTCCTTGCGCATGCAAATATGTACTGATTATGTGATCTAAGTTTGACTTTTGTGTGGTCTCAGTTGATTGTGTACCAAGTTGCTCAATCTCTTGTGTTCTGAGTTGGTTATTTTGGTGTTCTAGTTTGACAACTGTACCAACCTTTCATTTATCTTCAGTCTTTTCTCCTGACGTGCTATGTGATTCTGTTTTAGTCTCAAAAATTTTACCCATTTCCATACCATGTAACATTGTATGGTGATGTTGGTTGCACTTGGGTTGAGACGGTGCTTTGTACGTACACTTTAAGCCGCTGCGATAATTTTTTGCAGTATGTCTGTTAAAGCAAATGTAACACAAATGTTTGTTTCTAATTATTTGTACTCTTTTCTGCAAGTTCGAATCTTGAAAGAACTGACAGGTTGACATGTGATGGCTGCCATCACAAGCATCGCATGTCCAAGTTATTGGACTTGGTCGTGCATTATTGTTATTGTCAGTACGTTGAGTAGCAGAGAATCCTTGTGTTCATCGGGGTGTGGACTTAGTTGAAGTTGATAGTAAAGTGGACTTGGCACTTTGACCAGAGGGTTTGGTTCTTTTCATACCTTCTAATACACGTGCTCTTGTTAATGCAAACTCCAAAAACTGACTAAGTTTTGGTATTTGTTATGTGTTATTGAGATGATTCTCCTAATGCTCGCGTGTATCTGTGTTCAATAGATTTGTACAGTGATGTACCATCATACAATCAGTAGTGTCTTCGATTTTTGCTAACCTTAATGCTTGAAGAGTTTCACTGATTGTTGTGTGCATGTGGTGCATACTTTTTGCTGATCGCGTTTAAAGTTGTGACATTGAATAGCTCTTTCAAAATGTGATTGCAAGTAGTGTACATAGGACAGTTCTGGGACACCCCCCCGCTGAGCCACCCCCCTCCTCCCGCGGTTTAATCCGCGGTTTGATAACCGCGGGGGTCTTTAATTCGTGGTTTTATCCGAGGTGTAATCCGCGGGTCAGCGGGGGATCACGGGGAGGGGTTATTTCGTCGTCTTACTCGAGGTGTCATCCGTGAGGGGGGGGGGGCCATCATTATTATTATTATTTATCCGCCATTTTAAAATTCGAATGCCGCCATTTTTAATTTTCAAATTCCGCCATCTTTAATTTTGAATATCTATGCTGCCATCTTCATTTTTTCAAGCGTATAATGTCGGTAAACCAGTTCTTGTTGATAAATGTATAAGGGCGCTGCAGTCATCTTCTATAACCAAATTCCATCATATATTTTTTGTTGATCTATGGTTCGCAAATAATTTCCACGTTTTTCCTAAACGATTTTCTTTAAGTTCGATTCGTCAAGATATGCGGTTGTTCGATAATAGTTTTTACAAAATGAATTCAAGGATAGTAAAAAGAAAGGTAAGTTATTAATTATTTATTTATTCTATTATTTATTTATTCTATTTTCTCTATTTCATTTTATTCGAATGAAATTCTATTTATTTAATCATTGGTTGTTGTTTTTTTATTTTTCTCTGAGCATGTGCGTGAAATTGCATCATTTGCACATGTTTCAACCTTTTTTTATTCTATTTTATTTTATTTATTGGTTGTGGTTTTTATTTTTTTCCTGAACAGGAAATTGCATCACGCGCACATGTTCTAACCAATCTTTATTAATCTTCTTTGTTTTTTCTAATCCATTTTCTTCTATTTCATTTATCCTTTTTATTTAATATATTAATTTATCGGTTTTTGTGATATTTTTTTTTTCACAAACATGTTTAAAAAAGAAAAAATATGACAAAAACCTATAAATTAATATATCAAATAAAAAGGATGAATAAAATAGAGGGAAAGTAATAAGAAAATAACAAAAAAGATTAAAATAAGGTGAGTTAGAACACGTTCGCGAGAAAAAATTGCATCACTCGCACGTGTTCAAACAAGTCTTCATATTTTTTTGTTTATTAATTATATATTATTTAATTTCAGAGAACTTCATTCCGAAAAACGATACACCATCCTTCTGCTGCAGCAACTCCTGGAGTAGAGCCTGATTACCCTGGTAATATTTTTTTTTCTATACTTTTTTTAAGAATATTTTTTTGAAAATTTTCAAGTTTTTATTATTTTCAATTTTTTATAAATTTTTGATTTTTATAAATTTATATTTTTTTTGAAATTTTTTATTTTTATAAATTTCATGAATTTTAATGTTATATACATTTTTATTTTTGATTTTTTAGAAATTTTCAAAGCTGAAACCATGGTACTTTATCCTCCTGCTGCAGCAACTCCTGGAGTAGAGCCTGATTACCCTGGTAATATTTTTTCAGAGGGGAAGTCTACAGCACCCATGTCAACTACTGGAGGAGAAACTACTTAGTAAGGGACACGCGTGAACACGTTTACGATGATGAAGATTTTTTGATGCCATTCAAAGGTAAATAATTTATAAATTTATTATTTTTATACATTCTAAATTTTTAGAAATTCTTTACAAAATTGTGAATTTTTTCAAATTTTTATAAATTTGATAAATTTTTTATAAATTTTTGATTTTTATAAATTTTATAAAATTTTAATGTTATACATTTTTGATTTTTTTTAGAAATTTTTCAAGTTTTTTTTATTATTTTCAATTTTTGAATTTTTTTAATTCTTTATAAATTTTTTAATTTTATAAATTTTTAATTTTTTTTTTTTTTTTTTTCAGTCAAAAAAGAAGAGCCTAAATATGAGTATGATGAAGATATGCTCATAAAAGTGGAGCAACATCAGGATGCTGATGATGATGATAATCATGAAGATATGCTCATAAAAGTGGAGCAACAGCAGGATGCTGATGATAATGATAACGATGATGATAATGATGACGATGATGCTGACACTGTAATTCTCGATCCGGAGGAGTTGATTGGACGGTTCGAGAATGTTGATTATTTCAATTATTGCTACCTACCACGTAAAGTTTCTATGAGAGGTAGGATTTGTAGACTTCCGATGTGGTTGGAAGATTTTATTTTGTTTTAAAAAATAAACTTATTCGAAATATATATTGTTTTTTATTGTTTTTATTAATCCCCATCCTCATCCTTAGGTTTTTCATCTTTTCTTGTCACTTTCATTTTTATATCGATTTGTTTAAGGTTGATTCTTAAACCGTCAGTCGAATTACTATTTGCTCTTGAGGGCCCCCCCTATACCGTAACGCTAGATTTAATGTTCGGGTCCCCAAAAATTTTTTTTTACTGTTACTGATCAAAATATGAGGTAATGCCTATAGCTTGTGTATTAAAGTTGTCAACTTTGACAGTAAATATCTCAAAAAATTGAAAAAAATTGACAGTATAGATAATTATTTCATTAAAAAATGCGACCAAAATTAAAAAAATTCCGTTGTAATTTCAAATCTCCAGAAACAACCTTAAAAAATTTTTTTCGATCTTTTTTTTTTTTTTTGGTTAGAATCATTTTGTCTCAGCTACATAGTTCTCTCACTTTTTTTGGTTCCATTCATTTTGTGAGTATCGCTAGTAGTTTGTAAAAATGTGATTGTGGTTACTAAAATTGCGATGATGTCGCTAGTAATCCTGAAAAAAGGGGGATGTTGCTATAATGCTGACAGTGCTTCCTACTCATTCTTACAACACATTGTGATCTGCTGCCAGCTAGTATTCATTCATACATAATATCAGGTAAGTCTTAACCTCAATTTAATAATCAATCAATTTTTTTATAATCCATAGATATTTTTTCAAAAATTTCTTCCAAACTAACCTTAGATTTCCACTAGCTATCATTCTACAATAATATTTTTTTTGCACCAGATCATTAGTTTTCTATAAATGAAACATAACCTCAAAATTTTTTTGTAATCCATCGATATCTTTGCAATTCTTGATCATTTTTGAATGTTTTTCTCGTCATTTATCCTTAGATATCAACTAGCTATCATTCTACAGTAATATTTTTTTCTAGGTTAACTAATCAATTATTAAAATAAAATGGATTTATACGTACAACACAGAATATATCGAGAGGAATATCGGAAAACAGTTGAACGTTTACAACAGGACACAAATCATGATGAAGTTCGTTTTACAATTATTTCATTACGTAGAGATATTGCAAATTATAATAAATCATGTGCAAGTTTGTCAAGTGCCCATAGAAGAATGACTCAGGCAACAGTGGGAATACTGACAGGTTATCTTTTGAAATTGGAAAGGTTGCAAGTACGAGGTTCAGGTGCATCTACAACAGTTGATGAATCAAACGATACTGAAAGTTATATTAAATGGCAAGACCTGGAAAGTGCTTTTACAAACAGGATGAAAACAAGTATTATAGTTAATTTGAAGCATAAAAATGTAAAAGACTTTCTTTCTGATGCTAAATCAATGTTAATAAGTCAGATAACTGATATTTTACAAGAAAAAAATGCGATTAAAATCAATACTATATTAGCTTTGAACTATGAAATTGAAAAAAAAACAGATAATAGTGTAGAAGTTGGAACAAAATATTTCAGTGAAGGTAGTTTTGAGGTTTTACAATCATCAGATCTAAGTCAATTATTCAATGAAAATTTTGAACATTTTATAGAAGATGTTGAGGAAGCTGAATTAAAAGGATCTGGTTGGAGACGGGTTGAAATCCTTCATCTTGAAATCCAAGTAAATGATTACATACCACTACAAGGTGGTAATTCATCTTTCGTTGAAATGCCATCATGGATACTAAAAACCCACTCAGTTGTAAACGTCAAAAATTCAGATAATTTTTGTTTTATATGGTCAGTTTTGGCATGTTTATACAAAGCGTCTTTTACCATAGTGAGCGCGTGAGTCATTATACAAAACATGTTGATAAATTAAATTGGAGCGGAATAACTTTTCCAATAACATGGGAAAAAATCAAAATTTTTGAAAAACAAAATAAGTTGAAAATTAATATTTATGGGATAGAGAATGATGATGATGATGATGATGATGATGATAGTGATGATGATGATGATGATGAGAAAAAAAATAAAAAACGTAGAAAAGAAAGGGTTGTACCATATTATATTAGCAAGAATGAATCTAATCATGAAACGATTCATCTTTTAATGGTGAAAAGAGAAATAGAAGATGATGATGATGATGATGATGATTTCAATTCACAAAAAAATTTGTCACAATATCATTTTGCTTGGATTAAAATCTTATCCAGATTAGTGAGCTCACAAATTTCTAAACATGATGGAAAGAAAATCATTTGTGACCGCTGCCTATGTCATTTTCAATCTCAACAATCTCGTGATAACCATGAAAAACTATGTAGTGAAAAATGTAAAAGTACAATGACATTACCGACTGCGAAAAATAATATTTTACAATTTAAAAGTTACAAAAATCAATCAACAGTCCCGTTTATAATTTATGGTGATTTAGAATGTTTATTGGAAAAAGTGCAAAATGATGAACGTGAAAAAAATCAAATTTATCAAAAACATATTCCAAGTAGTGCAGCATATTATTTGAAGTGTAGTTATGATAATTCACTTTCTAAGTTCAATCTTCAAAGAGGTAAAAACTCAATTGAATGGTTTATTTCAGAGCTTGAACAAATAGCTCATCAAGTTAATAAAATATTGGATGATATTAAACCAATGTTTCTCACACGAGATGAAGAATTACGATTTTTAAATGCCAAAAAATGTCATATTTGTGAGAAAAATTTCACGAAAAATGACGTAAAAGTGCGCGATCATTCTCATTGGACCTCAAAGTTTAGAGGTGCCGCGCATCAAATATGCAATATAATTTATCAAGAATCATGTATCATCCCTGTAGTATTTCATAATCTTACAGGCTATGATGCACATTTTATCATCAAAAAATTGAAAAACCAGTTTCGAGGTAAAATTGAGATACTTGGAATCAATAAAGAAAGATATATTTCAATTACAAAATATGTTAAAGGTACCAGAATAAAATTTAGATTCATCGACTCATATAGATTTATGGCTAGTTCCATAGATTCATTATCAAATAATTTAGATGATAATAAGAAATTAATAACAAAAAGTCTATGCAAAAATGATTATGAATTCAATTTAATCACAAAGAAAGGAGTATTTCCATATGATTATCTTGATAAATGGGAAAAATTTAATGACACATCACTTTCATCAAAAGATCAATTTTATTCGAAATTAAATGAAGAAAATATTTCAGATGAAGCATATGCACATGCTCTAAATGTTTGGCAAAAGTTTAATATAAAAACACTTGGAGAATATTCTGATTTATACTTACAGACTGATGTTGCTCTTTTAGCTGATGTTTTTGAAAGCTTTAGAGCTGATTGTTTAAGTACATATAAGTTAGATCCAGCACATTATTATACGCTACCAGGACTTAGTTTCAGTGCAATGTTGAGATATACTCAGATTCAATTGGAATTATTAACTGATCCTGAAATGATGTTGTTTATTGAGCAAGGTATAAGAGGTGGTTTATCACAAGTCTCAAATCGATATGGAAGAGCTAATAATCGATATATGGGGAGTGAATATTATTTTGAAGAAGAAGAGTCATTTTTAATGTATTTTGACTTGAACAATATGTATGGAGCTGCAATGAGGGAATATCTCCCAACATGTAAATTTCAATGGATTGATAACTTTGATGTGTCAACATTGAATTCAATTGCTGATAATTCAAAATGCGGATACATTCTTGAAGTTGATTTAGACTATCCTGCAAGTTTACATCATCATCATAAAGATTTTCCATTAGCACCAGTACGCGAAAAACCACCTCTAGAAACCAGTAAAACTCCAAAATTATTAGCAACTCTAGACAATAAAAAAAATTATGTTATTTATTATAGGAATTTGAAACAATATTGTTCTTTAGAAATGATTATTTCTAAAGTTCATCGTGTTCTCAAATTTGAACAAAGTTCATGGCTTAAACCATATATTGATCGAAATACTGAGTTACGAAAACAAGCTCGTAGTGCATTTGAAAAAGATCTTAGAAAATTATTCATCAATGCAATTTATGGAAAAACTTTAGAGTCTGTAAGAACTCGTAAATCCATAAAACTTGTGCAAAAATATGGTGGTAAAGGTGGAGCAAGATTTTATATCTCAAAGCCAAACTTCCATAGTCACTTAATCATTGATGATCTTGTTATAATTGAGATGAAACCAACAAGTATACTTTTCGATAAACCAATTTATCTTGGATTGTCTATTTTGGAAATGTCAAAAACATATATGTATGATTTCCATTATAATTTTATAAAACCAGTATATGGAGATAGAGTTAAGTATTTATATGGTGATACTGATTCTGCTGTTTACCACATATTTAGTCATAATCCTTATGATTTAATACGCAATAATCCAGATAAATTTGATACATCTGATTATCCGGAAAACAATCAATATGGAATCACATTAAAAAATAAAAAAGTAATTGGTATCATGAAAGATGAAAACAATGGAAAAATAATGAAAGAATTCATAGGTTTACGAAGTAAATTATACTCGTATATTATAGCTGATGAAAATAATTCAATAAAAAAACGTGTTCATATGAGAGCAAAGGGTGTAAAAAGATCAACTGTGAGACAAATAACTTTTGATGATTATAAAAATTGTTTAATTAATCATGTTATTTTAAAAAAACAACAAAATATCATAAGATCTCATAAACATGAAGTAACGACAAGAACAACTGAAAAAATTGCTTTAAGTTGGGAAGATGATGAACGTCACCTAATTGATGGTGAGACTGATACTTTGCCTTGGGGATACATACCTGTTGAACGATTGTGTTTGAGCAAAAGTATGTATAGAAAAAAATTTAAATGATGTAAATAAAAGATGTATAAATGTATATATATATATATATATATAATAAAAATAAATACGCATTAATTGTTTTTTAATAAATTTATTGATTATCAATCCATTGATTATGACTATTATCAAATCCAAGATATTTTACATACATTTTATTCCCTCGTCTTTTCAAAACTTTTTCAATCAAATAAATGTCAGAATGTCGAACTTTTTGTAGCTCTTCAGAATAAAAGCTTCCATGTATTGGATTTCCTTGATAGTCTTTAAGCTTATATGTTACAGGTGATGTTTTATTAATTTTAGTAATTGTGAATTTGTCCAATTTGGTTTATAACCTTTATCAAAAACATGCTTATATTTACTTATTCTTACATGCTGATTTAATTTAAATTTGATTTTGACATGACAATGATTCAAACTTTTAAATATAGTCTGTTTGAGTATTTCTATATTTTTACCAACAACTTCAACAGGTTTCATTTTGATTGTACGATGTTTTGTATTATTATATTTTTTAATTAATTCTGGCAGCAATTTCAACCATTTATAATTTCCTTGCATGCTAAATTCAAAAAACATTTTGTTTTTTAGTGTTCTATTGAACCGTTCAACTATTGATGCTTTTAAATGAGTAAATGTTGAATAAATATGAACGTTATATTTCTTTAACATTGTTTTAAATGTTGAATTATAAAATTCTGTTCCTTGATCCACATGAAGATTTTTACAGATTCGTCCTTGTTTAAATATTGATTCCATTGCAGTTGACACTACTTTTCCAGTTTTTGTTTTAAGTCCAACAGCCCAAGCAAATTTTGAAAAAATATCAATAACAGTTAAAATATAATTTTATCCAGAGTTAACTTTTGAATGTTCAATCATTTCAACAAGATCAGCTTGCCATGTTTCATCTTTATCTCGAATATCCACTTTTCGTCTTAAAAAATTTTTTCTTGCAGGTGCATGTAATTCACGCACAAGATCTTTTTTAAATTCTGCCATTTTTCTTCAAGTGGTAAACACAAACAAATGAATAATTTTTTAAAATATATAACCACCTTCTCTTAATTCTTCAATAATTGATACTATTTCATTATCATGGCTTGAATTACCAGCTCCTCGTGATGCGACCAATAATCGTAATCGATCAATGAGTTCATTTGGATTATCCCAATAAACATAATCAAATCTAGATGGAATATCTTTTCGAATAGTCATTGATAATGGTAATAATCCACTACCATGATGTTGATTATCACTAATATGACGTTCAATAAAATCTATAAACTTCCTTGATGCTGAATTTTTTATTGGATAAGTAGGTTTATGATATTTATACAATGCATTTGTATTATTAAGAATGTCATAATAATTTTTTTCATCAATATCAGTAATACTTTTTTTATTTGGTGATTTCATGAATAATAATTCCATTAATCCAGGTGTTATTTTGTATGATGTATTCAAAATATTTATTTCATCATTATCGAAGGATATCGTAGCATTTCCTACTTTATAGTCTGATTTTACTTTTTTTACTCCATAATCTTTATCCCATTGTAAACTATTTATTTTTTCTAAGTATTTGTTTGATAAATCATTGTTTGATTCATCTTGGATAAATGTTTCTTCATTAGCAGTATCATAATCCATATCTTGCTCAAGTGATATAGTATCATCATAATTTTCAGAGATAACAGAATCAGTTTTTTCATTCATAAATACATCATTATTTATTATTGGTTGTGAGCTGTTTGATGGTAATTGTGCAGTCAATTTTTTTAATGGTTCGACAACAGGTTTAAGATATTCATTTGCAACATCAGCAATATTTTCTTTACCTAATTTTATCATTTGATATTTTTTACGTATAACATTTTGTACTTTTTCAATTTCACTCAAAAACTTAGTTTCATCAATAAGCTCTTGCTTACTGAGAGGCATCTTGATTATATGAAAATTCACAGATAACTAATAAAAATCAACAAATTGTTTTGTTTTTTATAGTTATGAAGCAGTCAAAGTTTTTTCTATATGTAAAATTAAGCAAAATGCAGTCGTTCCTTGAGGAAAGTTATCTTTTGATTCAAATTCTAAACGTACATCAACAGCACCAGTCTTTAAAAACTCATTTTGTTTACTACAATTAATTTAGTAGTTGATTCATTTAGTTGATACATTTTACAATTTTTGAACAGAAAATTAGAATTCGTAATCCCCCCAATACATCAATTAACAATTTGTTTATTAAAAAATTAACTTAAAAATTCGATAACTTTTTTTGTAATAAAAATATTTGAATTCTGAATGTCATATAATACATACATACATTCATACATACATACATACATTTATACATACCTACATACATACATACATACATACATACATACATACATTTATACATACCTACATACATACATACATATATACATACATACATACATACATACATACATACATACATACATCAAACGCGTGACGTTCATCATGGGGCACTAGCTCGAGATATTCAGTGTGATATGCAACTACTCCGAAAGAAGTTCCACTTCCCCCGCGCGTACTCGCAACACGCTAATTTTTTTTTTTGAATTTTATATCATTAATTTTCAATTAATTTTTTCGTTGTTAATTTTTTTGCATGTAAATGAGCTGTTTTAAAGTCTATTTGAATTAATTTGTGTCTATAAGCACTTGCTGAACTTAGCTAATTTTTAAAAAATTCAACAATAGGTATGACCATTTCTTCTTCTTTTTCACTTTTTTTGGTTGTTCTGATGACAATTGTGTGAAGATCATCTTGTCTTCATTTATAAGTTTTTTTCCATGCTTTTTTAAGCTCTCCCAGTTTGTTTATATCACATGGATTTAGTTTAAAAATTCTTTTGCTTCTATTACATCCATTTCAATTAAAAAAACAGCAAAAATTTTTGGATTCATATATTTAAAATATTTATAAATATTTATTATAAATTTCAAAAAAAAATTTCAAAAAAAAAAATTAATTACCTTGAATTTTTTCAAGTTTACGTGTTGTTGCTTTTTTATATTTGAAATGTTTGTTTTTTCATTTTTACACACAAGAAATAATATTCCTCTATATTTTTTTCCACTCTTTTGAAAATAATAATCGTTTCTTCAATAAATGCTTCACATATATTGGATGCCATTGTTTTTATATCTATGACACTTAATCTATAATGTTACAACCTGCGGTCGTCATCAACTATTATAAAAAAACTATAATTATCACTTTAAATATAAATAATAAATATGGCCGCCTTTGCCGAAATAATAGGGTTCTTCTAACTCTACACTAAGGCTTTTTAAGGGTAGCTACCTTCAGGCGAAACTACTTTTTGCGATAAATAGATTTTAAGTTTAGATCCTTCTTCTAGTTCTGGCAGCGAGAGAGTTCGGATCTCTCTCCTGTTTCTAACGTTTTAACTTTGTACATTGGTAATAGAATTATTTATCCTTTTTCTAAAATCATCACGTGTTCAAGTTTATGTTTCAATTATCCGTTTGCATCGAATTTAATAATTGAAATAGTTATTCCATTTCTCTTTATAATTAACAAGCAAAATATTATAAAATATTTGATCCAATAATTTCCCTAATATTAATTTAAATAAATTAATTCGAATCATTTAGAGTATCCAAAATCGACCAAGCATGGTTATCGATTAAAATAATTCATCATTTACCAATGTACCTAGTTCAAACAAAAGAACTAGACATCAATAATCAATCAATAAAAATATAGTTCAGTAAAGTTATTTAAAATCAGTGTTAAGACGAATACTGTAACAATCAGCAAAACGTGGAGATCACAAGTGTCAGTGAACGCTACCACGCTAGAATCCAACATACATTTTTGTAAAGTAATTTTATTGTATACGCTTTAAAATAATTACCAACGTTTTAAGTAATAATAAGAGTTTAGTCAACCGGCCTATTTTATTATTATATCTATAACCATATTGCTAAATTGTTCTATATCTAATTTTTTTGTGATAAATCAAAAATTAGAATCTGTGAATTATTAACACTTACATTTTATAAATTCAAAGTATTAAAGTTAGTATTAAACGTTTATTTTTATGTTCTTTTCTTTTATTAATTATTTAATTAACGTGATCCTATCCAAGTAAAGTCTAACGTTATTTCCATGTGCTAGAATCCCTGTCTATGATGCTGTATGGCTAGACTAAAATACAGGCACACTTTTAAACTACATTTGAATAAATTAATTGATACGAATAAAATAATATTCCCCAGTTAATTTACCCAACATATAACAATACAATAAAAAACAAATATTAGATTAAAAATTGAATTATTATTATTATATAATCAGTTGTATTCAAATTAATATAAATCATACATGATTCAAAAACAAATATATTTACTTTGGATTTACATTTAATGCAGCATCAACCACTTTTCTTGAAATAAATTTTCTGTCGTAATTATCATTTGGAAATTTTTTCGGATCCGATTCATTGTAACTCTTCAGGATTGCTCTTCCTCTTGCACATTTGGTAATAATGTTTTTAACATTTAGCGTTTCAATAAAATTTACTGTTTCAGTTCGTTTATATGTTGGAATAATCACTGTACTTCCTCATTATTATCATCTGCCGGTTAAAAAAAAAATAAATTATGATTATCAAGATATTAATTTATATATCATGTTATTTTTTTAAAATTATACAATGATAAAGTTTATTATTAAATGATTATAATTAAGTAGCCGTAGTTAACAAATTTTTTTTGTATGTGTGTTGAAATCTGTGTGCCCATATATAAAATATCACACATGTATGTGTGTGCTTGTCATATTATTATTGTTTAGTGTTAATTATTTATGCATATCATGTATAAATGAATAATGCATAAATAATTTGCATTGATCATAAATGAAAACTTTGAAAATATAATAATGAATTTAATAATTATATATATTTATAAATGTATTTTAATAATTATATATATTTATGAATGTATTTTAATAATTATATATATTTATAAATGTAGAATTAATTCTCAAAGATATATAATAAATATAATGACAGTCTATCGAGTTATTTTGTATTTTTTTTTTTTTACCAATATATTATATTTTCAGGATATTATTTTGTCAAAAAAAATTTTATTGAATACTGATTATTATTTATCATTCAATTTATGTTTTAAATGAAATAGCGCCAGTTTAGCCAAGATGGCGACGTTCAGAGTTTTTTTCCTATTGACTGAAAAAAACTATGCGCACCGTATATTTCTACCATATTTCTACCAATCATAAATTTATAAATTTTTTTTTAATATTTATAATTTTTTTTATTTATGTTTAATTTTTTTATTTATTTATCGATTTTTTAAAAAAAATTTTTTAATATAATTGGAAAATTTATAAAATAACATAACATCAACGGCGACCAATGTTTACACACACATGCATACACAAAAGCAATGATTGCCGAGAAAAGTTTCAAAAAATATTAAAAAAAACCTTCTGTATGAAAATTAGACTGTAATTAGTTTGACTGAGATAGGTGAAGGTCTTTTAATAAAAATTGTAACTCTGGTTTTTAGATGGACATACATTACAGTATAATTTATTATCACAATGATTTGATGTATTTACAATGTTAGTTGTTAAAATATTGATAAGATAACTTTTATTTATGTTTTAATGATAGATATCGACGTGAATTATATCAATACTTGTCTAGGTTACTATCTGGTTGACTGAAACTAATTGGAGGATTAATATATTTTATTGTTAGTGAACTGTTAGACTGATGATAATTTTAACATTAATGTGAGACTGATTTTATTGTGTATAATACAATACTTGTGTAACTATGTTTTGATTGTAACTGAGTATTATTTAAACAAAAAAAGTGTGTTCAGACAAAACTTGTGTGCCTAAGCGCTTTGTGTGTTAAAATGTGTCGACAGCCGGCGAGCTGTCGGTGAGAATGAAAAGTATTCTAGTGTGTGTAAATTTAGTGTGCTCGAGAGGTGCAGCCTCTTTTTGTTTGGTGGACGAAAATTCCCAAACATTTCCGCCCGCGATCAGCAACTGTCGTGCTGATCCTGAGTGACACTGAGATGCATATGGAGGTTGACTAATTTAGCAATTGGTTGAGTTAAGGTTGTGGTAGCAGTCTTTAGTTCGACCATTCGCGTGAGACCTGGAATTAAACGTGTTACTCTGGCCAATGGCCAAGTACCAGGACGAGCTCGTTCATCTGAAATTAGTACTAATGAGCCAATTAATATGTTATTGTTACCGTGATGCCATTTTGAAATTAACTGTTGTCTTTGCAGATATTGAGTAGACCATTGTTTCCAAAATTGTTGTGCACGCTGTTGTATGAATTGCCAACGTGACAACTTTGTGGTCGATAGGTCTAGTAAACTAGGTTCTAGTAGCGCATGTAACGCTGACCCTTTCAAAAATTGTCCTGGTGTGTGTGTCATTAAATCAGTGGGGTCATCGCTTAGTGGCTTAAGTGGCCTAGAGTTAAGAATTGCTTAATAGGTTTAATAAACTGAATTATATTTTTATCATTATCTACAATACTATAATGTTCATCTAGATCACGTAAAATTGTTTTTCGCCATAACGAAGGTCGTTGACCTAGTTTACCATATAATGAGTTGAGCATATTTTCACTAAGAGTACGAAGACCTGGATTATGATTAATATTTTTTTTATCAAGTTTAATATTTTCAGCTTGATAATATTCTCGTATATATTTATTTTTATCAGATTCTGTTTTTACCCACAATGGATAACCACTAGCTTCTTGTTTCATTTTAAGAAAAGTATTAATATATTCAGTCAGTAAACCTGTTTCAATATTATTCATAGACATTTTTTCATAATGCCAAAATTCAAAAATACTACATTATAACCTTTAGTTAATACAAGTTCTAATTCTGACGTTACCCATGTACCTATTACATTTCTTTCACTATTATTATGATTACAAAAATCTTTTTCCATTGTATCAAGAGAAGTACGACAAAGAGGAAATTATAATTTTTTATTTTTAGAACGAACAGGTAAAACAGGCATATGCATATCAGATGGAGCAAGAACACGACATTTAATCAAACCATTAATTTGTGAAATATCATTATTTGGATATTTTTTTTCAATATCACGCCCAACATATACTTAAGGATGACCTATTGGAAATGCACACATTTTCAAAACAGCCGGATATAAACTAGCAAAATCTAAATATTGTATAGTTTCACCCGGTTGTTTCACCGTATATGACTTAACAAAATTTTCTAAAGCTGTCAAATAATTTGCATCAATTGAATCGACAAAATTTTTTATTTGAGGTACATCTGTAATTAATTTTTTAAATTCACAACCCCATTTTTCAACAATGGTATAACCTTGTTCTTCTAAATATTTAGTTATAATTTGTGTACGTTCTTCTAAAGTAGTACCGTATTTTGTATAACATTTCTATTTAAAATAAAACATTCTATACAACCTGGCCACCAACAACCATGATACTGAAAAATTATTCATTAAAACCATCTACTCTTATTTGTTTTGACCCAATTCTTTCTTCATGAGAATATTCAGCATGTTGAATATTTGTTGCTGTTGAATATCCTAACCATTCTAACTATCAAAGAGCTTCTTTTGACTGATTATCAGCTAATCTATAACCATTTTTTGGTACAACACCAATTGTTTTTTTTGGTAAATAATTTCGTTGGAAAACACACATACAAACAGAGGCACAAGTAAGTGCTTCTCGAATTGGATTAATATTAGTAATTTTTAAAGTTAAATTTATAAATTTCAAACACGCCATATGTAAGACAATAACATCTAAGGTACAATAATATTTTATTTCTTTTTTAAAATCAAATAATTCTCCAGACACAACTCGTTCTTTATACCAAGTATGAAACTTTTCAGGTTCTTTTTTATTTTTTGCTCTCATACCATACATTTCTGGTAATGGTACTGGACCAATATAATTTTGATGTAATTCATCATTAATAACATGTGGAAAATAACCTTTTTCAATTTTTTCATCAAGACCAAACATACGTGGTAATGTATAGTCTACTCAGAGGAGCTTGAAAAAAATTGAGTGAATCTATAAATTTCATATTTTCAGTGAATAAAACATTAATATTTGTACCAGTAGTTATAGTATTTATTTTTTATTCGAATTTACGATTAATCAATTCTTTTAATCCCATTAACTATCATACTTTTTTTGATTATGAGCTAAAATAATTATTTCACTAATTTTATTTTTTAATCCAAAATCAACAAATTGTTTAACAGTATGTTTACCCTCAGCTATAAAGTCACGATTAGTACATGAACTACACTTGTTTCCAATCAGAATATTGAGATCATCTAAATCATTTGTATCATTCATACATTTGTCACAAACAAGGTGAGATACTATATAATTAACTTCATGATGTTTATATATTTCATTATCATTATTAATTATTTCAGAATGCATTGTTTCAAAATCATAAAAAACATCAGCGCACAGATCTTCTTTCTGTTCAAAATTCATTTTACGTTTAAAATAACATAAATGTGATGGTGGTTGAAGATCTTCACATGCTGAACAATAATAATAACCACATAAATGATTAGTATTTAAAGCTGCATAGGAAAATGGTCCCGTGGCACCCCGCGGTGAGGGTCAAAAATTATGTTTGATTTTGGCTTTTCTACGATTCGTAGTGCTTCTGATAAATATGCCTAGTTTTACCAAGTTTTAGCAATGGACTTAGTTTATTTTTAGCAAATAAATTCTTTTTTTTTCTTAGTTTTTTTTTTTTTTTAAGTTTAAATTATTATAAAGGTACTAGCTGACCCGGCAAACGTTGTTTTGCCATACATATACATATATGCCAGCCACGAAATAATTGCATTTAACGAAAGTAGGGAATAGCGGGATAAGAAATTAAACGTGTAAAAGTCTCCAAATAATTAAACGATGAACATTTATTCTCTTAGCTACCAAATATTAAAATATATCTATTATAAATTTTAAATATGGGGTGAAATAACTAAAATGATAAGATCTTTTCCCTCGACTTCTCAGAGTTATACTTTCAATTTTTTTTCTAGTTCATCGAGATAAAATGAGGATCCTGGATTTTTTTTTAGAAGTTACCACCTCTTCTTCGAGGGTGTTCCAGCCCGTTTATTTCTAAATATGACCTACCCACTTACCTACCTTTTTTGTGAATAATTTTTTTTTCTAAAATACTTTTCTCATGACAACCAACATTATTATATCAAGGATATTCTTAAAATTATGAAGTTTTTAAAACTTAAAAATAAAAATCTACGCAAATTATCAAGACATTTTTCATTTCGATTTTTTGATTTTGGATATATATCGATGATAAAATTCCGAAAATTTTCAAAATTTTCACGAATTTGAATATTAAAACAGTCGAGACTCACTTTTAAATTAATAACATATTATTGGCTATCATGACATGAATTTTTCAGAAAAAAAAAATTTTTTTAACAAAAGAGCAGTTTTGCAGTCAGTAAAATTCAGAAAAAAGGGGTGGAAACACCCTCAAGCAATAGTTGGAAAATTCCAGAGAATATTTAGGATCTTCATGTTATCTCAGTGAATTCAAAAATGGATACAAAGTTTAATTCCAGTGAGGTTGCCTCCGAAAGATAGAGGTGAGTTTACCGATTTGATGACAAATTAGTATGATAAAATTGATATTGTCTAGATAATTTTGGAAAAAAATTATATTCTCGTTGGTCCCATCGCAGTTTGGAGATATTGTTGATTAAAGTTTATAAAATTTATTAATATTTGACATAAACGTGAGGCCGAGTGTATCCAAGTGTCATTGATGCGTCGCACGCCGCTCTATACTTGTATATACAGATCACACACATGCAGATGCTTTTATTAGTACACGACTTGGCCATGGTTGGCTGAAATTTGTACATTATCAAGCAAAAATTTCGGGCTCCAACATAGACTTTTTGTTTTAATTCTTACAGTGCTGTGACCTAAACTTTTTGTTTCTATTTGCGTGGAGATACTCCTTTTATACAGTTTAATATATTTTTTTTTTGGATTTTGGGCTTATCATTTTTTTTAATTCAACAAAATGTGGGTGAAAATGGTCATAAATTTTTTTCTTTTTGTGGGCCTTATTTGAATCATTATGACCAATTTCTCGGTCATATACTAATTTTTTTATTGAAGAAATAGTGATATTTAATTTAAAATTTTCTGGCTCTGTTTGAATTACTTTGTAAATGAACGACAAAACTTAAGATAGATATTATATGTATATATTATTCATATAACTATTTGGATGAAAACTGCATTACTGACTATCGTATGTATTTATGAATAAAGTATAGATGGCGTATAATGGGATTTCCATTTTTTCCCTTAAGGATTAAATTAAGGGTTTATAAATTAAAGGGTTGAAACATAGTTTACATTTGATTCGCAGTCATGAGAAAAATCCATGGAAAATTTCAAGGGAATCGGTCAAGCGGTCTCGGAGGAGTTTGGCGAAAAACACCGGGAAACGAGATTTTTATATATTAGATATAATTGCAAATATGTAATTGCAAAGGTATATATAAATACTTAGGAATATAATTGCGGATAATTTTTTATCACCCATGCATGGTCAGTAGATCTTGCTAAGGTATATATAATTGCAAAGGTATATAAATGCTAAGGTAAGAAAAAAACATAAACTAAGACCCTTATAAACTTGGTAAAACTAGACATATTTATAAGAAACACTACGAATCGTAGAAACGCCAAAATCAAAGATAATCTTTGACCCTCACAGCTGGCGGGCACGGGACCATTTTCAGCATTTGCCGTATTTAAAATAACTTTTTTAAAACTTTTTTGACATTTTTTTGTTGCCCCACATACTGAATGCTTTAAATTATACGATTGAGGAGCTCTATGTTTATTTAAACATTGTTCACCGTAAAAACTACGACCACAATCCTGACACTCAATCAAATCTACGTCTATAGGACATAAATTAGTTAAACATCTATCACAACGACCTGGACATGATAAATTAGTTTCCGGAGATGAAT
Organism: Lysiphlebus fabarum; assembly: GCA_011426435.1. Taxonomy (NCBI): domain Eukaryota; kingdom Metazoa; phylum Arthropoda; class Insecta; order Hymenoptera; family Braconidae; genus Lysiphlebus; species Lysiphlebus fabarum. The sequence goes on from WSYQ01001444.1 coordinate 40,460, forward strand.
ATCTTTTATTACAAATGAAAGAATATTTTTTTGTACAATGCATAAATGTTATTATATTATTCATTGGTTTATAATGTTTACTATTTTCATAATACGCAATTGGTATATAATTTTTTTCATCACATATAAAACCCGGAACTAAATTTGTACTATAAAAATTATTTCATGACCGTTTAAATTATTTGCAACATATTTATATACTTTCATAACATATTTAATAGTGCACGTTGCTAAATATAATTGAAATTGTCTTGTTCTAAACCACAACCTTCAGGCAAAATTTCATTTCTTCTTGTTTTTACTTCTTGATGGTCTTCTCCATCAATAGGAATATGGAGCTCTCCGATTTGGTTTGCTTTTTTTTTTTTCCTTCTCACCATAGAATAATTCACTCACCAGTATACCTGTACTTTTAGTTCTACACAGCAATTCTCTCAAAGTTGCTATGAGTTCGCTTATTTTTTTGAATTTCTTACTTGGCATATCGTTTCTAACGTCTTGATTTACCTTTGTTCTGACGATATGTGCTACCAGATCTTCTACAATTCTGGGCCCACAAAATCGAGCGTTTCTTCGCATTCTATACGGGAGCGTGTCAGATCTTGTGCTTTGCCATTACAACTTATAATATTCTTGCATATCCCTTTCGGAAAAGCTGCTCTGTTCATCAACTCTTTCATTTTTTCCCAGCTAGGGGTTGTATCTTCAACCGACATTATATCTGATTCGTCACTTGACGATAAATCCCAATTTTCTTATAATTTTTGTGCTTTCGCTATTTGTTCAGCTTCGGCTTGGAGATTTTTCTAGTTTTTTTTCGTTACACGATTGGTAATGGCTATTAGAAAATCAAATAGATAGAATGCTACCTGGACGTGAGGGGATGTTTGATCGGTAGTTTTGAAATTCTTTTCGACAAATATCGTCGTTCCTCAAGTTGATGGTAATGAGTGGATAAGATAGATAACATTGGAAAATTTTTCTCAGTTTTGATATCCACCCAAGCTTTTATTGGTGAGGAATTATTTGAAGTTGCGTTTGAGTCCGTTGGGTCCCACGCAGGAATATAACCTAAGATATTATCAAAGAATGTTAGTTGATTAGTTGCTACTTCGGGGTTATGCCTTTTTGCGAAGGTTTCGAGATCTTCATTTTTTTTTCTAATTAAGCGAGTTATTTAGCTTGCGTTCCTTTTCAGCTTCAATTAAAGCCAGATGCTGTGCTTCAGCTCTTTCTACTAATAATTTTTAAAATCTTTCCTTGATAACTTCTGCCGATTTGACTTCAGTTTATAAATTTATTAAGGAAGTCTTTAAGTTTATAAGGTTTATTTCGGGTTTGTTGTTTGTAATGATTTGATTTTTAGCAAATAAATTTTGAGGGCGGATAGGTATTAGGGCACGTAAATTATTTCTGCTTTCAGGAGTAAAAGGTACTGTAGTCTCGCTTTCGACGACTGATTTTTGAACTTCTTCCTCGCTATCGGAAGTTGTTAAATTGTTATCAGTGGATTCAACTGTCTTTGAACTCGGTGGTTTTTCTGTTATGTTCTTTGTTTTCTTGAGTCTAGTTATTTTTGACCCAAGTAATCCAAAGTAAAGATTACCTTTGGAACGAGTGTTATAATTATCTCCTTTTTTACTATCTTCTGGTTTGTCGCCCCTGTTCATATGGGAGTCAACAGTAAAACTGATTGAATAAAGTTTATTCAATTGCTCCTTGTAGAACAAGAACCCATAGGATAAATATCAAAAGGATAATTATTACTCTTTTTTATCTCGGGAATTGAAAGAAAAGAAGTAATATATAATAAAATTTTTCAATTATCCGATCAAATAGTAAAATTATTGTTATTGATTTATCAGAATTAAAAAAAAAGTCAATTGAATATGAAACCGGATATTTAATTGTTAATTTATTATTATTTTAACGAAAATATTATATTATATTAATATTCAAAAATAAATTTCAATTAATACTATTAACCTATTTTATTTTCATCTGAAATCTAAAGTCAATTGGATATTGAACCCAATATTAAATTATTGGTGCCTAATTGTTTGAACAATATAAAATAATTCATTGAAATAATTTTCGATGAGAATATCAAATACCTTTATTTGATTAATTTTATTAAGAAGGAAAAATTTTGAAAAAAATTGAATATTGAACGGAATATTTAATTTTTAATTATTTTTAATTCATAATTATTTTAACAATATTGAATAATTTATTGAAATAAATTTTAATAATAATATCAAATACCTTTATTTGATTCATTTCATTGAAAAGAAAAAATTTTGAAATAAATTGAATATTGAACCGAATATTCAATTTTTGATTTATAATTGTTTAAACAATATTAAATAATTTATTGAAATAAATTTTAATAATAATATCAAATGCCTTTATTTGATTAATTTAATTAAACAGGGAAACATTTGAAATAAATTGACTATGGAACTGGATATTCAATTTTTAATTTATAATTGTTTGAACAGTATTAAATAATTTATTGAAATAAATTTTAATAATAATATCAAATACATCTATTTCTTTAATTAAATTAAAAAAAAAAAGTACTGAAAAAAATTGAATATTCAACCGAATATTCAATTGCTAATATATAACGTTTAAACAATATTGTTATGTCCGATATTACCCGGTTTTAATCAATTAAAAGTGTTATTTGACCCTAATCGGTTAAGATTACTAGGTCAGGTCCTCGGCGCGAAGTAATGAGACTTAAGGCAAGAGAGTATTGAAATAAAAATAGGTAGATGAAGTTTTGATTTGTATATATGTAATATGTTTATTTGCTGTGGATATGTTGAGTTTGTTACAGTATTTCTTTACAATTATATGGCTTAAAATTACTTACATTGATTGAGTGCGTTGTTACAATTGTGTTGTTTTAATAGATGAATGTACGTTGAATAGATGATTGAATGGAGTAGAATTGGCTGGTTGGTGAATAATAATATTGTTCGTGATACTTTCTATTATCGATTATTAATTAACACGCGTTAACTGATCAACAAAAGAATTTACCGGAAAAGAGAGTTGCACTTCTACTGTAAGTTAACTTATTCTTACCGAACTGATATAAATACTTTTATTATTACAATTGATCTAAGAATTTCGGTGATCAAAATTATAATAATTATTTTTAAGTTCTTGAATTAATTGTAGCGTAGATGTGAGGTTGGTCCCGTCCAAACGATAACTGACTTTTCGTTAGTTTTTCCGGGGTTTATAAGGGATTTTTGAGGATAAGGATAGCGTGGGACCGGGTGTATCGGTCCCTTGATGTCAGTGGGGTTTTTAGGTCAAAGTCGTAAAATTCGTATTTTATTATTTCCATGTGTTCTTATCTTATTTATAATTTCCTAAGTTTGAGAATTTTTAGTTTCGGGTTACCTTTTTTTTATGACTGTCGATGCATTTTGAAAGTTAAATTTCTGTGAATGTTTTCTTTTCTTATAGTTTTATAAATTTTACGACTTTCGGATGTGTGTTTTTCTATTTGGGTTCTTAGATAATTTTTTTATGATCGTCTGGCGTCGTGGAGTGCATTTGATATTTGATCACATTTTATTGCTTTTTTTTTATTTCGGTTTTCTTTCTAATGTTGATTTGTTCAGTTAGCTTGTATCTGTTTAATTTTATCTTCTATTCTTATCTCTATCGTGTATTATTATTTTACTTATTCTTACGTACTTCTACGGATGTAACAATATTAAATAATTTATTAAAATAAATTTTAATAATTCTATTAAATACATTAATTTGATCAATTTAATTAAAAAGAAAAAGTTTTGAAATAAATTGAATATTGAACCAAATGTTGGATATTCGTTACTTTCATAATGAATATCTATGAAAAAATTAGAAAAATTAAATTGAAATATATAAACATTTATTTTTAGTTGATTATTGTTTAAAAATTTTTCCTTACATTCAGTTAAGGTAAACCGTTCTGGATCGGGAGTGAATAAGATGCTGAAAGAAAATTTCAGTATCATAAATTTTTTCATTGATCAGGAATGAAAACTAATATTTATACATTCAAGACAATTTTTGTGTTCTAAATTGTCAGTACGTAAATCTGACTCATCAGCAATAACAAGATTTAATTCATCTGGAAAAATAAGTATAAATTAAAAAATTACTTAGTATAGAAATTATGGAATTTAAATATAAACATAAATGAATATGAAATATAAATTATACATACACATTATAAAACGACGAGTGGACTCTGTGTTATTCCTATTAATAAATTGGAAACCAACTTCCACAAAAATATTTAAAAATTATCGAATTAATAAAAAATATTTATATACGAAAAAACTTACATAACTTCTCTTTATATGTTTGACTCATTTTCAAGGCCCCAAAAATGCATGTAACATGAAAATTTATCTCAAAGAAAAAAAATGTTAAAAGAGAAAAATCTACAAGAACAACAGAACAGTAACTACAACAACTAACTTTCTTAACATCTAACTCTTCAAAACACTCTACATCAGTAAACAATAAACCGTCTGTTGATCATAGTTATAATAGTCCTGATAATAGCAATTCAATTGCACAACAACATCAGCTCTTGATTTATTATCAAAATGCACGTAGCAAAAAAAATAAAAAAGCCAATGGGATTTATTTGAACTCACTTTGTTGCCAATATGATATTATTATCATTACTGAATTTTGGCTCGACGATTTCATATCATCAAGTCATTATTTTGATTATCAACAATTCAATGTGTATAGATAAGATAGACTTTCTGATAATAAATCTAGAGAAGGTGGAGTTCTTGGTGCATCAAAACTATCTTAATTTTTGAAGCAATATATAATTAGATTACCAATTGATAATACTATTATTCATGAAATTGAATTTATAGGCATACTTTTTGAATATCTCAATGTAAATTATAAGTTATTAATAACAAAAATTTTATTGTTTATTACAAATATGAAATTAGTACTAGATTATCTAATGAAAGTAAAGAGAAATAACATACTAGCTGGTGACTTTAACCTTCCAACATTTATGACAGATGACAGTAAAAAAATAATAAAATATGTTGTGCAGTGGCAAATTTTGTGACAACCTTAGGACATATCCAAATTAATTCAATCAAAAATAATAAAGGTAATATTCTTGATCAAATACTAGTTATTAATTCACAATATTACGTTTCAATTGCTGATCCACTAGTATCTATTGATAAATTTCACCCATCATTACTTATACACATTAACTGACATGATATAAAACATGAATCAAAAAAAAAATATTACACATAATATAGCTAAAAAATACTTATCTAAAAGTATTAATATCTCTCATTTTAAAACACAAATTAGAAATGTCGACTGGTACAATTCATTTGGATTGATCAACTGTTATACTCATGATATTAGTAACAATAGGAAAATTGATATTATAACTGATATGTTCTACAAAAAAATATTTAGTACTCTTGATGCTAATCAACGTAAAACAGATACTATTAATATCCATCATAAATTTCCTGTATGGTTTTCTGAAAATTTAATTAATAAAATAACAACTAAAAATAAACTAAAAATAATTTTAATTAATAAAAAACATACATCAATAATTAACTATGATAGGGTTAAATACTTAATACAACAAATGAAAATAATTATTCGGACTGATTATGCAACATACACTTCAAATATTGAAGACAATTTAAATAATAAACCAGCTCTATTTAGGTCACATATTACTAAACTAAAAAACTGTAATACTAATATACCGTGTTTGACAAATAATAGTTCCTCAGTAATTGATTATATATCCATTGCTAACTAGTTTGCTACACACTTTTCGAATGTATTCAATTTGCATAATAAAGATATTAAATTAGAGGTTGATACATTATCAAATAAGGATAATGGTTTCATATTCAAACCGTATTAATTAATAACCAAGCTACTACATTGTGAAAGATTATTACTATATCATTATGTAACTTTATATTTCTATGTATTTCCCCGACGCCCTTCAATAGTTTTGTACCGCTAGACACGTTGAAACTTAATAAATAAATTAATAAATAAATAAATAAATAAATAAATGAATAAATAAAAGATGTCTAGTAGGTTTATAAAAAGGTCAAGAGCATTCGAATTTTCAAATAGACATGGAAAGTTATTCGAATGATTATTAATTTTGGTAATTACAAACCATAAACAACATGTAAATGATCACGTAATTTTTTTGAATCTCCATCAAGTATTGTACCGCGACGTACATGATGCATTATTTATATTATTACCAAATATATCCCATTAAAGTAGAATGAGACTCTAACTGCGTCTTTCTTAAAATTGCCCCCCTCCCTCCATGTATACAGTGTATGGGGTATAGGTATAGCATGGGTATAGGGTGTAGTGTAGGTACAGGATATAGTATAGGTGCGAGAAAGACAGGTATATAGCATCGGGATATAGTATAGGTAGTTTAGCATAGCATAGTGATATATATGTATAGTATAGGTGCAAGAGAGAGAAAACAATAACAAAACTAACAATAAAAATAATAAAAAAAAAAAAGTGAAAAAATTAAAAAGAAAAATAAAATCTGTAGATGTGAGAGAGAGAAAAAATAAAAAGTAAAATCAAAAAAATAAAATTATTTTTTTTTTTTCCACAAAAGAAAAAAGTAAAATAGAATAAATAGAAAAAATAAAAATCAAAAAGAAAAATGAAATATACATGAAAAAGAAAAATAAAATAAATAAACAAAATGAAAAAGAAAATAACAGGACATTCATTAGAGTTGAAGATGCTGTGTAAAATATTTTGGGGTACGAGGCCAAGAAAGAGAAAAGGTGGATTAAATTGTGTGGTGAAATCCGTTTAAAATTTGGCCGGTAGGTGCATGCAGAAAGAATTTACAAATTTTTGATTTTCAGTTTTTCTATTTGTTTTGATTTTCTTTTTGATTTATATTTTATTTTATCTTTTTTGATTTTTTCTATTTATTTCATTATTCTTTTTCGATTTCACTTTTTATTTTTTGATTTTCATTTCATTTATATTTTTTGAATTTTTTCTTAATGTAGCATGGTGGAAAAACGATGGGTATTTTTCTTTTTAATTTTTTCATTATTTATTTATTTGACTAAAAATTTGAATCAATTGTTCGCGCGGTACACCGAGAAATTAAAAACAGGTGGCATTTTAAATAATTTTTGATTTTCATTTTATTTAATTTATATTTGTTCAATTTCTTTTTTAATTTAGCATGGAGGATTTTTTTTTATTTTCTCTTTACTTGTCTTTTAACTAACTTTTTTGATGTTTAATACCGTAATCAATTGAAATAATTGATGATGTTTTTGAAAAAAATTTAAGAAAATTTCAGAAGATTTAAAATTACTCCTACTCTTTTTTTATTTTTATTAACTAATTTTTCTATTGGTCAAAGAAAAATTGAATTTGACCTATAACTTTTCGGGGGCGTTATTATTGGGTGTCGAATATTTGCATTGCCAAAATTTTCCGAGTTAGTCAAAAGTTTTCTTGACTTCTATCAGTCAACATTAGATTGTTCGTGTTCACCTGTTAGTAAGCGAAAAAAAAAATCAAGATGAAAAGTGTGTGTGAAGAAGAAATCTGTAGTGTTTTATACAAAAAAATAAAGTTACATGGTGACGATAAAATATTAAAAAAGTTTAAAAATTTATGTGTGATGAAATTGCGTGGTTGAAAAAAATAGAGGGTCATTACTTGAGTTGAATAAAATAAATATGCTAGCACTCGCGCGTCACCAATGGGTTAAATTATGTGAAATAAAATTCCCTGGTCAGAAAGAGAATTTAAAAAATTTTCTTAGGGATAATTTTATGGGTGAGTCGTCCGAAAAATTTAAAATAAAAAAACATAGGGATTTGAACAACAGGTTAGAGATTTTAAAGAAAAAAGTGTTAGCGAAAACGAATATAGAGGAGTGTGTGTCAATTTCAAAATATATAGAGTATGAAGAAGTGCGTACTCCGAAATACGTTCAAGAATTTCTGAACGAAGATGACAGTATTTTCTTGGGTAAGTTTATTTTATTTTATAAATATAAGAAAAATAATAAATATGATAATTTTAATAATAATAATAATTTTTTAGATGTTGAGATACCTGAATCTAATCATGATAAAAATGACAATAATAATAATAATATAAATAGTGAAGTAATAGTGCCAAAAGAAGAGACTGGAGACATAGCTGACTGCCAGATAGTGCTGAATATAAACAATGTCCCCGTTGGAATAAAAGAAGTGTCAAATGAAAAATTAGGAGACACGGGCGATTGACAGATGTGGTTAGATGTAAACAACAACAACATAGAACCCCCGATCTTCGGTGAAGATCAATGACTTACTGACTGGTAAAAAAAATTTTTTTAAATATATTTCTTATTTAATAGAGAATGTGCGAATAATAGTATTTTATATTTCAGTTTTAAAAGAAATAACTCACTCTAAAATACAAGGTAAATAATAATAATAATCATAATAATAATGATGAAAAAATCAAATGAATAAATAAATAAAATTATGATAATAATATTTTAGAAATTCAAAGATATTATGGAACACTGGTGGCGACAAATGTAATAGTAAGTTAGAGTAAAAATGACCAGTAATTATAAACCATCAAGGTAAATAATAATAATAATAATAATAATAATAATAATAATAATAATAATAATAATAATAATAATAATAATAAACTTGATTAAATCGTGAAATACAACGTGAAAACATGAAAATTTAAAATATAGTTTATTTTCCTGACGACAAACATTTTGAACCAATTAAAAATATGCATATTTTTATGGGTGGTGGTGTTAAATGTTGGTGTAATTGGTGTAATTGTGGTTATCAGAAAAATGAATATCATAAGCAATGCTGGACAAAATGTGAAAAGTGTCAAAGTTATCCGTCATGTAAACTAAATAATTTTAATGACGATTTTTAAAAATATTTAACATAAAACAAGAGAATTTACACATCAAGGCGTTGATGCGATGGCAAACTTTGTCGATTCAGTATTAAAGATAAAGTCAAGATATTCAAAGTTCATTTGCATAGCCTATAATGGTGGTGGTTATGATGCTTAATTTGTTTTACGTGAAATAATTAAAAAAATACCAATATCAAACATTGAAACAATTGTCGAAGGCACGAGGCTAACTTTGATATCTTTTGCTAATGTGAAATCCATCGACTCTCTAAATTATTTTTTCATGACATTATCAGCATTACCAAAAGCTTTTGGAATTAAAGAACTAACAAAGGGGTTTTTTCCGTTCTTCTTCAACAGACCTGATAATCAAAATTATATTGGACCTTTACCACCTAAAGAAGACTTCGGAGTATGAGCATTGACCAAAGACAAATAAGAAGAATTTGATAGATGGTATAGCGAACGCTTGTAAAACCCTCCGTTTGATTTAAAAAAAAAAATGGCAATTTATCGTAAATCTGATGTAGAGTTACTCAACAGGCCTTGTATAACGTACAGAAAATTAATAATGCAAGTGTGTAACGTACGTGTCCATTTACTGAAACTTTAACGTCAGCATCAACTAGTTGATTAATTTATCGAAGAAAATATTTAAAACAAAACGAAATTGCCATTATTCCTAAAAATGGTTATCGTTTAGTAGATAATCAATCTAGTATTGCTATTCAATGATTGGTATGGCTTGAACATTCTCAGAGAGTCAAATTATGCCATGCCGGTAGAGGGCGTGAACAACGGGTTACCTTGTTGATATTTCAGAAGATGGTAGTACTATATACTCTTTTTTGGGTTGTTATTACCATGGTTGTGACTGTTAAGAATTAATTAAGAATGTAGATGCTGATTTAGTTGATAATACAACACTTAGATCAAGGCGTGAAAGTACTGAGTGTATAAATGCATATTTCCGGAATATGGGAAATGAGTTGATAATTATGTGGGAATGTGAGTTTTCGAGAATGCGTCGTTCTAACGTAAATTTAAAAAATTTCTTTAAAACAATTGATAAAGTAGCAATATCACCACGTGATGCATTGTTTGGCAGACGAACTGAAAATTTTTGTGTTTCTCATACTGTCACTGGTACTGAAAAAATAAATATATTACTATGATGTGACTAGTTTATATCCGGCAATGTTAAAGACAAAAATCTTTCCTATAGGCCATCCAGAAGTTTCTGTGCTAGATGATATAAATAATGATATAAGAAATGTAGTAGGATTACTTTGGTGTCCGAAGAGTTAAAAGCTGCGGTGTCAAAAGGTTATAAAATTTTAGAAATAAAAGAAATTTGGCACTGGAAAAAAACAACTCAGTATGATCCCAAAACTAGAACTGGTGGGTTATTTACAGGTTATATAAATACATTTTTGTGAATAAAACAAGAAGCTAGTGGTTGGCCTGTAGAGTGTGTTGATGACGCATCAAAAGCTGAATATATTAATAATTATAGTAAGATAAAGGGTATTGATTTTGATCCTGCAAAAATTTGAAAAATCCTGGTTTACGTCAAGTCAGTAAAAAAAATTTCAATTCACTTTAGGTTACATTAGCCATGGATGATACTTGTGTTATGTACAATATTATTCGAAACATTCATGATTTCAATGAAATTATTGAGAACGGTAATATAAAAGTTTCTTGTATAACAGTTATTGATGATAAAACACTTTTTGTTAATTGGAAATATGTTGAAGGTGTTAATAAAACTGAAAGCTTAACAAATCCTGTTTTAGGCGCATTCACCACAGCGCATTCTAGTTTGCAGCTCTATAAATATGTTGACAAAGTTCAACAACGAGTACTCTATGTTGATACTAATTCAATAGTTTTTGTTTCAGAAAATGAAAATGATAAATCACCGCTAGGGAATTATTTAGGGGATCTTACATATGAGCTTGATGGTGGATATATTAAAACTATTATTTCTGGGGGCCCTAAATTTTACCGTTATATTGGTGAAAAACCTAATAGTACAATAAAGAAGGTATGTAAATTAAAAGGTGTACGACTTGATGTGAATGCTCAAAAATTAGTTAACCATGAAAGTATTAAGACTTTGACTGATGGGGAAAATGATAAAATTATCGTTACTTGTGATTCAATACGTAGTACTAAAGAACATGATGTACATAACTGAATCTAAAATTGTACGTGTTACGGGGCCGAAACCACGATTCACTAGTAACATGAATAATACATTACCTTATGGGTATAAGACTTGTAAAGGTAAAATGAGGCATGGCGGGGATAGTAATTTACATGATGTAAATAAACGACGTAAGCTAATGTAAAATATATAAAATATGTAATGTATGACAAATATGTATGTAAATAAATCTAAAGATATTTTTTATGTTAATAAATGTTTTAAAAAAAAATTTAAAACAAACTTTTTAGTATTTATTTGTAAAATATATAAATATAACCCTATCCAAAACTTGTCATTATTTCCAGTTATCATTATGACTTGGCAAATGACACATCCATCTATAATAATTATTTCAGGGCCGTCAGGTGCTGGTAAAAGTGTATGGACTAAACATTCTTTAAAAGAATTATCGGAATTATGTGATACTAGGTTTGATCGAATAATATTGTATTATGCTGAATAGCCACCAATGTATACTGAATATAAAAATGTTGAATTTCAAGAAGGTTTACCTGATATGCAGGAATTTAACGATATAAATAAAACAAAGTTTATTATTACGAATGATTTAATGCGTGAAAGCAGTGGTGGTTCATCTGTACTAGATATATTTGGCCCATTCTAAGCATTTTCACGGGGTTTGCGGCCTGACCCCCTGCGATTTTGTTCATTTTTTAATATGTTCTAGATTCGGGCCTTAAAAAAGACACGTATTTTTTTTTTTTTTTTGCAATTTTTGAGGGCGCCACTATCGAATTTCACTCCAATTTCAAGATATCTCAAAAAGCCCCTTTTTTATTTTTCTCAATTTTCAATCATAAATTCGAAGACGCAAAACAAGTATTTTAAGAAATTGGAAATTTCATAAGAGTAAATTTCGTTTTCTTTTTTTTTTTTAATTCTAAAAAAATAAAAAAAAAAAAAATTTTGGAAAAAAAAATTTGTTTTTTATCATTTTTTCAAAATTTCAAAAATCGAAAAAAAATACTTCCCATTGAGTGCCCACTTTCTACAAGGGCTTAAAATACTTGTTTTGCGTCCTCGAATTTATGATCGAAAATTCAGAAAAATAAAAAAGGGGCTTTTTGAGATATCTTGAAATTGGAGTGAAATTCGATAGTGGCGCCCTCAAAAATTGCAAAAAAAAAAAAAAAAAAAATACGTGTCTTTTTTAAGGCCAAAACATATTAAAAAATGAACAAAATCGCAGGGGGTCAGGCCGCAAACCCCGTGAAAATACTTAGAATGGGCCATTTACAAAGGGCTCACACCATCGTAACTTGAGTGTATTGTTATGATCACAAAATTTATTTCATGGCGGTAAATTTTATCAGAACATTTCTTTAAATACTAATTATATAGTTATTTTAAAAAATCCTCGTGACAAAGCACGAATCTTGCTAGACAAATATCACCATTAAATTCACAATTCATTCGAGAAGCTTATTTAGATGCCACAGCAGTACCTCACGGATATTTATTAATCGATTTGAACCAATCAACACAAGAAAATATTCGTATTCGTACATGTATTTTCCCTAGTGATCCTATTAATTACGTTTATATTCCTGAGCAAGTTAGAGATATAAATACTGATTCATATTTAAATTTACCAGTTGCACGTTTATAATGTCTGGAGTTAGACCTAAACGCTATCCTTTGAGAATACCATTTGATCGAAAAAATACAATACTATTGACTCACCAGCCCATGCAACTACATCTTCATATCCTGTTGAAAATATATTAAAAAGTATATCACAATTATATCGTAAAAAAGCCCAAGCATTAATAAATCACATTGAAGCTACAGATACAGATAAACGCTTTACTTGGGATAAATCTGGATGAATTATTCTTGACAACAATAAAATTCCTAACACAGGTATAGTGTATTTAATAAATGATGCATTATGTCATCTTGAAAGTCATAATGCTATAAGTACAAAAAAATTCGCACAATTCTTGTTGAATATAAACGCCCCACCTGATTTTTTCAGCAACCAAAATTTTTGGAGAATTTTTTCTTCTAGTTCCGACTCTAATGAAAATCCTGAAAAAAAATTAACTTACTCAACACCAGTGGCAACACCCGTAAAAAGAAAAATTTATAAAAGATTTGGTGCACAATCACCGGTTGAGAGTGATGACTCATATATTAGTAGCCGTAGTGATAGTGATTTACAATGGCTCAGTCTCGAAAAAAGGGCAAAAGAAAAATAAAAAACAAAAATACTTCAATCGAAAATATGTATTATTATCTCTCAGTGCCTGTGGCTTATACTGGAGTAAGTGATATTGTAGCAAAATATCCTCATTCAACTAATGAAATAAGAAACTATTTAAATACTCAAGATGCGTATACTTTACATAAACCTGTTAAACGTGAATTCCCTAGATTAAGTTACAATGTATCAGGTGTTGACTCTGTATGGGAAGCTAACTTGGCTGATTTACAAGCAATAAAATCAGAAAATAATCGTATAACCTTCCTACTTGTTGTTACTGATGTATTGAGTACATTTTTATGGATTGAGCCATAATAAAACAGGACCAGAAGTTTCTTCTGGCTTCGAACACATATTTGGAAAAATTAATGGCCGCATGCATTTTTTTTTAACAGATCGATTCTGGTAAAGAATTTAAAAATAAAATTGTACAAAATATGTTGCTAGAATTAAATATTTATTATCGAGTAGCACGAAATATATAGATATACTAGCTGACCCGGCAAACGTTGTTTTGCCATACATATACATATATGCCAGCCACGAAATAATTGCATTTAACGAAAGTAGGGAATAGCGGGATAAGAAATTAAACGTGTAAAATTCTCCGAATAATTAAACGATGAACATTTATTCTCTTAGATACCAAATATTAAAATATATCTGTTATAAATTTTAAATATGGGGTGAAATAACTAAAATGCTAAGATCTTTTCCCTCGACTTCTCAGAATTATACTTTCAATTTTTTTTTTCTAGTTCATTGACATAAAATGAGGATCCTGAATTTTTTTTTAGAAGTTACCACCTCCTTCTTTGAGGGTGTTTCCAGCCCGTTTATTTCTAAATATGACCTACCCACTTACCTACCTTTTTTGTAAATAATTTTTTTTTCTAAAATACTTTTCTCATGACAATCAACATTATTATATTAAGGATATTCTTAAAATTATAAAGTTTTTAAAACTCTAAAATGAAAATCTACGCAAATTATCAAGACATTTTTCATTTCGATTTTTTGATTTTGGATATAAATCGATGATAAAATTCCGAAAATTTTCAAAATAAGTTTTCATAATAAGTTTTAAGCACGTAAACTTTTCGAACGATTTAACATGGCATGTGTAAGAATTTTTATTCAATATTTTTTTTTCTTGTATATTTTTTATTCTAACAAAAAAACTGAGTTTACCGATTTGATAACAAATTAGTATGATAAAATTGATATTGTCTAGATAATTTTGGACAAAAATTATATTCTTGTCCCATCGCAGTTCGGAGATATTGTTGATTAAAGTTTATGAAATTCATTAATATTTGATATAAACGTGAGGCCGAGTGTATCCGAATGTCATTGATGCGTCGCACGCCGCTCTATACTTGTATATACAGATCACACACATGCAGATATATATTCCGTATTTTTATTGGTATACGACTTGGCCGTGGTTGGCTGAAATTTGTACATTATCAAGAAAAATTTCAGGCTCCAACATAGACTTTTTGTTTTAATTCTTACAGTGCTGTGACCTAAACTTTTTATTTCTATTTGCGTGGAGATACTCCTTTTATACAGTTTAATATATTTTTTTTTGGTCTTTTGGGCTTATCATTTTTTTTTATTCAACGAAATGTGGATGAAAATGGTCATGAATTTTTTTCTTTATGTGGGCCTTATTTGAATTATTATGACTAATTTCTCGGTCATATACTAATTTTTTTATTGAAGAAATAGTGATATTTAATTTTAAATTTTCTGGCTCTGTTTGAATTACTTTGTAAATGAACGACAAAACTTAAGATGTAAATAATTTTGAATTATAATTATTCTCAAATGGTATTTAAAGAAAAAGTAATAATAATTCATCATACAAAGTCTTCCAAAACACAATTTTAAAAATTTGAAGTCGTTTTATTACGATATAAAATATTCCTACAAAACACTATAGGTTTGACGTAGCAGTTGACTTATCTTATTTCATTTTATCAACTTTTCAATTTGACAAACTTGAATAATTAATATTTACAAAGAAAAATAAATATTCACATCATTATTATACTAAAATATCTGCAGTAAATGTAAAAAAAATATACATGTATATATACAGTCAACATATGATTTGAGCGAATATGTATATTATATAAATATTTATACATATAAAAATACGCATGGAATCACAATAAACTATTATATAGATTCTATTGGAGTTTTTTTGGAGATTTTCGGCGTGAAGTTAATTCTCTTTGGGAGTTGATGGTTTAATTAATATTAATTAATTAAGATTTAGGGGCACAGGCAGCCTGGATTTTGTTAATTTTCAACTTTTTCAAGTTATTTTTTTTTTAATTGATAGATAATTCTTTGAAGAATTATAAAATTATAAAATGCAAAAAAATTTCATTGGGAGTTCTTCAATTAGTTATTGAAAAATATTATAATTTTTTAATTGTTGCTATGCGCTGATCAATCATTTCGGTCGATTGCGCATTCTTATACTTCCTAACCCTAGCATGTATGTGTAGACGTGTATATGTGTAACAGCTTTATTTTCATAGTTACTCTTAAAAAAACGTATTCACCTATTATTCAAATTGAAAAAAGTATTCAAACCTATATTTTTTGTTATATAATTTAGTCTTTAAAATCAGCAAAAAACAATTACATATTTGATTATAAACACATTTTTACACATCCATGCTAGGGTTTAGAAGTATAGAAATGTGCAATTGACCGGAATGATTGATCAGCGCATAGCAACAATTCAAAAATTATAATAATTTTTAATAATTAATTGAAGAACTCCGAATGAATTTTTTTTGGAATTTATAATTCTCCAAAGAATTATCTATCTATTTAAAAAAAAATAACTTGAAAAAGTTGAAAATTAAAAAAATCCAGGCTGCCTGCGCCCCTAAATCTTAATTAGTTAATATTAATTAAACCATCAACTCCCAAAGAAAATTAACTTCACTCCAATATTCTCCAAAAAAATTCCAATAGAATCCATATAATAGTTTATTTTGATTTGATCAACCTTAGGCTAATTAGATGCAAATATTATATGTATATATTATTCGTATCACTATTTGGATGAAAACTGCATTACCGACCATCGTATGTATTTATGAATAAAGTATAGATGGTGTATAGTAGGGTTTCCATTTTTTCCCTTAAGGGTGAACCACCCTTATAAATTAGAGGGTTGAAAAATAGATAACTTCATTCTCTCAGCCCTAGAGAATGCCTATGCAAAATTTCAAGGAAATCGGTCAAGCGGTCTCGGAGGAGTTAGGTGACTAACACCGTGACACGAGATTTTTATATATTAGATAGATTTTTAATATATAGATGAATTACAGCAAATAGTTAATGGTTATAATAATTCCATTGATACATCAATAAAAATGACACCAGCAGCAGTGACAATAGATAATGTCAAAACTGTACGGGAAAATATAGAGAGTCGTTATGATAATGAAAAAATAGTTGATAGATTTGAATATAAAGTAGATGATTGTGTACGTATCACTACATCAAAAGGTGATTTCGAGAAAGGATATACTCCTTCATGGTCCCGAGAAATATTTAAAATAAAAAAGCAACTCTTCGTTAAAATGAACCAATTTACGAATTGAAAGATCTAGCTGGTGAGGTTATTGATGGTGTATTTTGTGAGGCTGAATTAGCATTAGTTATTAAAATATTGAAGAAGGTGTCTTTAAAGTCGATAAAATTTCAAAAACCCGCGGTAAAGGAAAGAATAAAGAATATTTTGTGCATTGGCTTGATTGGCTATCGAAGTTTAAAGTTGGATATCCGCTAGTAATTTACAATGAATAATGATAGAAGTTTTTATGTGACACTAGTTAGTAACAAGTCTAGGGAATTTTATTCTGGTAGTAACGCTGGGGAATTTACTATACAATTACCACGGTCACTTCATTCAGATAGTGAATGGACTATAGGTCTTTGTGATAAATTTCCCTATGAATTTTCTACATATTAATCCTGGAGAAGGTTGCATTACACTTGATGCAGCTCTACCAGGTGGAATAACTGTATTCGCAAACACGTTTTACATATATGAAAAAATCTGTCAGGACACTCCTTGTGTTTATCATTTGATTACACTTACAAAAAAATTATCAAATATTTTAGGTTTCAAATATACTGAGACTGGTTTATTATTTTTTAAAAAAATACATTCATGTTAGTGAAAAACCAAGTAGCTTAATAAAAGCACTACCGAATTTATTTACTAATAATTCAACAATCTTTCCAAACAATTTTATGTGTTTGAAAAGATGCTAATGATGGCACAGTCTTATTTGGGGATGAACCTTTGACTTTAACGGTTCATTTTTTTAAGTCACGGTGTTGGTGGGTTTCTTAAAGGGTTGTATAAATCAGTATATCCCATATTACAACGAGTAGCTAGACCTGTGGGTAATGAGTTATGGCATGGCCAAGTCCACAACAGCCATATCAACAATGTTATCCACCTGGTAGTAGAACTACAGGTGGCTACGAAACGCCTAGTTAAATTATTTAGCTGAGTTGACTGGTTAATTTTTAAAGAAAATAAAAAGAAAACTAAGACTGTGTACAGAGTTACCTGTTGTTAAAAATCAAATTTTTATATCTTCTTCTATGATTCACTTGTATTTATTTCAACCCCCTTCTGTGTTTTTTCGTTAGTTTAAGAATTTTGTTACAGGTACTTTCCGCTGTGGGCTGGTCAACCACCACTTAACTCAGTGGAAGGAAGGAAAATATCACCAACCTATAAAGAAGTCTTGGGGGAAGCTGTGGCGTTATCTCGCACCTTATAGATGGAAATATCCGAGCAATTCGTCACCTTCAAGTCGTCAAGACTTTACGATTCTCATAAAAGATTTTCTGCTGAGAGTATATCGAAAAGTGGAGAGAAAAACAGTGGAAATTGGGGAAAAATGAGAGTTTTTGCTTTGGGGATCGAGGAGAAGCATCGCTCTCGACTGGCAGAAAATAGAGTGGCACGTCATAGAAAGTTCTATGCGTGAGATTTTCACGAGATAAGGTAGAGCAGCCATCTTGGTCGAGGATGAGCCTCGACAAGGGAGACAGTTTCTTTCGATCTTAAAAGATGAAATAATTACATTCAAGTTAGTTTTCGTATCCCTTTTATACTATCGTGAACAATATTATTATCATTACTATTGTAACTTGGAGTCAAGAAATTAAATTTCTTCATATTGTATCATTTTGTATTTGCTGTTTTATTTCTAAGTTAATCGACAAATAATTAGTTGAATACATATTCTGAGTTAAGTATCGTTATTTTTGTATAATAATTAATTAACAATTGTGGTCCTACTAATTTAAGTGAACTTTATCCGGCACTACTACCACGAACAGCACACTGAGCGACTCTAGGCACACCTCATGGCGGTTTGTGTCCGGCATCTGGTTCATTCTTTGTATATTCTGTCGTTTGTTCTACAAATGACAACACCTATATCTGTCTATATTTATTGAATTTCACTGAAAAATCATTAGTTATAAAGTTTGATACTGAAAAAACTTGAAAAAACGTCGATTTTCAAGTTCCAAACTTTCAAATTTTTTTCTTCTAAAATAAACAATGATTACAATAATACAGATGTTTTTTCTTGTAAAATAACGAATGTTTACAATAACTCAGATATTTGAATATGTTTTAACGTCATCAAACACCTATATCTGTCAATATTTAATGAATTTCACTTAAAAATCGCTAGTAATAATGTTTAAAACTGAAAAAACATGAAAAAACGTCGATTTTCAAGGTCCAAACTTTCAAAGTTTTTTCTTCTAAAATAACGAATGTTTACAAAAACTCAGATGTTTAAACGTTTTATAACGTCATAAAACACCTATATTTGTGAATATCCATTAAATTTCACTTGAAAATCGCTAGTTATAAAGTTTGAAACTGAAAGAACATGAAAAAACGTCGATTTTCAAGGTCCAAACTTTCAATTTTTTATAAGAAATTCAATGAATATTGACAGATTTAGGTGTTTTATGACTTTATAAAACGTTTAAACATCTGAGTTATTGTAAATATTCGTTGATTTATAAGAAAAAAATTTGAAAGTTTGGACCTTGAAAATCAACGTTTTTCCATGTTCTTTCAGTTTCAAACTTTATAACTAGCAATTTTCAAGGTAAATTCAATAAATATTCACAGATATAGCTGTTTTATGACGTTATACACGTTTAAACAACTGTATTATTGCAATCATTGTTTATTTTAAAAAAAAAAAATTTGAAAGTTTGGACCTTGAAAATCAACGTTTTTCCATGTTCTTTCAGTATCAAACTTTATAACTAGCGATTTGTACATTAAATTCAATGAATATCGACAGATATAGCTTTTTAATGACGTTATAAAACGTTTAAACATCTGAGTTTTTGTAAACATTCGTTATTTTACAAGAAAAAAATTTTGAAGTTTGAACCTTGAAAAACGACGTTTTTTCAAATTTTTTCTGTATCAAACTTTATAACTAGCGATTTTCAAGTGAATCTCAATAAATATTGACAGATATAGGTGTTTTATGACGTTATAAAACGTTTAAACATCTCAGTTATTGTAAACATTCGTTATTTTACAAGAAAAAAATTTAAAAGTTTGGACCTTGAAAATCGACGTTTTTTCAAGTTTTTTCTGTATCAAACTTTATAACTAGCGATTTTCAAGTGAATCTCTATAAATATTGACAGATATAGGTGTTTTATGACGTTATAAAACGTTTAAACATCTGAGTTATTGTAAACATTTGTTATTTTACAAGAAAAAAATTTGAAAGTTTGGACCTTGAAAATCGACGTTTTTCCATGTTCTTTCAGTTTCAAACTTTATAAATAATGAATTTTAAATGAAATTCAATGAATATTGACAGATATAGCTGTTTTATGACGTTATAACATGTTTAATTATCTGAATTATTGTAATCGTTGTTATTTTACGAAGAAAAAAATTTGAAAAGACGTTTTTTAAATTTTTTCTGTATCAAACTTTATAACTAGCGATTTTCAAGTGAATCTCAATAAATATTGACAGATATAGGTGTTTTATGACGTTATAAAACGTTTAAACATCTGAGTTATTGTAAACATTTGTTATTTTACAAGAAAAAAATTTGAAAATCGACGTTTTTTCAAGTTTTTTCTGTATCATACTTTATAACTAGCGATTTGTAAATGAAATTTAGAGAATATTGACAGATATAGCTGTTTTATGACGTTATAAAACGTTTAAACATCTAAGTTTTTGTAAACATTCGTTATTTTACAAGAAAAAAATTTGAAAGTTTGGACCTTGAAAAACGACTTTTTTCCATGTTCTTTCAGTTTCGAACTTTATAAATAATGATTCTCAAGTTAAATTCAATAAATATTGATAGATATAGGGGTTTTATGACGTTATGAAACGTTTAAACATCTGAGTTATTGTAAACATTCGTTGATTTATCAGAAAAAAATTTAAAAGTTTGGACCTTGAAAATCGACGTTTTTTCAAATTTTTTCTGTATCAAACTTTATAACTAGCGATTTTCAAGTGAATCTCAATAAATATTGACAGATATAGGTGTTTTATGACGTTATAAAACGTTTAAACATCTGAGTTATTGTAAACATTTGTTATTTTACAAGAAAAAAATTTGAAAGTTTGGACCTTGAAAATCGACGTTTTTCCATGTTTTTTTAGTATCAAACTTTATATCTAATGATTTTTAAGTGAAATTCATTAAATATTCACAAATATAGGTGTTTTATGACGTTATAACACGTTTAATTATCTGTATTATTGTAATCGTTGTTTATTTTAGAAGAAAAAATATGAAAGTTTGCACCTTGAAAATCAACGTTTTTCCATGTTCTTTCAGTATCAAACTTTATAACCAGCGATTTGTACATTAAATTCAATGAATATCGACAGATATAGCTTTTTAATGACGTTATAAAACGTTTAAACATCTGAGTTTTTGTAAACATTCGTTATTTTACAAGAAAAAAATTTTAAAGTTTGGACCTTGAAAATCGACGTTTTTCCATGTTCTTTCAGTATCAAACTTTATAACTAGCGATTTGTACATTAAATTCAATGAATATCGACAGATATAGCTGTTTTATGACGTTATAAAACGTTTAAACATCTGAGTTTTTGTAAACATTCGTTGATTTATAAGAAAAAAATTTAAAAGTTTGGACCTTGAAAATCGACGTTTTTTCAAATTTTTTCTTTATCAAACTTTATAACTAGCGATTTTCAAGTGAATCTCAATAAATATTGACAGATATAGGTGTTTTATGACGTTATAAAATATTTAAACATCTGAGTTATTGTAAACATTCGTTATTTTACAAGAAAAAAATTTGAAAGTTTGGACCTTGAAAAACGACTTTTTTCCATGTTCTTTCAGTTTCGAACTTTATAAATAATGATTTTCAAGTTAAATTCAATAAATATTGACAGATGTAGGGGTTTTATGACGTTATGAAACGTTTAAACATCTGAGTTATTGTAAACATTCGTTGATTTATAAGAAAAAAATTTGAAAGTTTGGACCTTGAAAATCGACGTTTTTTCAAATTTTTTCTGTATCAAACTTTATAACTAGCGATTTTCAAGTGAATCTCAATAAATATTGACAGATATAGGTGTTTTATGACGTTATAAAACGTTTAAACATCTCAGTTATTGTAAACATTCGTTATTTTACAAGAAAAAAATTTAAAAGTTTGGACCTTGAAAATCGACGTTTTTTCAAGTTTTTTCTGTATCAAACTTTATAACTAGCGATTTTCAAGTGAATCTCTATAAATATTGACAGATATAGGTGTTTTATGACGTTATAAAACGTTTAAACATCTGAGTTATTGTAAACATTCGTTATTTTACAAGAAAAAAATTTGAAAGTTTGGACCTTGAAAATCAACGTTTTTCCATGTTCTTTCAGTATCAAACTTTATAACTAGCGATTTGTACATTAAATTCAATGAATATCGACAGATATAGCTGTTTTATGACGTTATAAAACGTTTAAACATCTAAGTTATTGTAAACATTCGTTGATTTATAAGAAAAAAATTTAAAAGTTTGGACCTTGAAAATCGACGTTTTTTCAGTTTCAAACTTTATAACTAGCAATTTTCAAGGGAAACTCAATAAATATTGACAGATATAGGTGTTTTATGACGTTATAACACGTTTGAACATCTGTATTATTGTAAACATTCGTTATTTTAGAAGAAAAAAATTTGAAAATCGACGTTTTTTCAAGTTTTTTCTGTATCATACTTTATAACTAGCGATTTGTAAATGAAATTTAGAGAATATTGACAGATATAGCTGTTTTATGACGTTATAAAACGTTTAAACATCTAAGTTTTTGTAAACATTCGTTATTTTAGAAGAAAAAAATTTGAAAGTTTGGACCTTGAAAATCGACGTTTTTCCATGTTCTCTTAGTTTCAAACTTTATAAATAATGAATTTTAAATAAAATTAAATAAATATTGACAGATATAGCTGTTTTATGACGTTATAACATGTTTAATTATCTGTGTTATTAAATCATTGTTTATTTTCGAAGAAAAAAATTTGGAAACCGACGTTTTTTAAATTTTTTCTGTATCAAACTTTATAACTAGCGATTTTCAAGTGAATCTCTATAAATATTGACAGATATAGGTGTTTTATGACGTTATAAAACGTTTAAACATCTGAGTTATTGTAAACATTTGTTATTTTACAAGAAAAAAATTTGAAAATCGACGTTTTTTCAAGTTTTTTCTGTATCATACTTTATAACTAGCGATTTGTAAATGAAATTTAGAGAATATTGACAGATATAGCTGTTTTATGACGTTATAAAACGTTTAAACATCTAAGTTTTTGTAAACATTCGTTATTTTACAAGAAAAAAATTTGAAAGTTTGGACCTTGAAAAACGACTTTTTTCCATGTTCTTTCAGTTTCGAACTTTATAAATAATGATTCTCAAGTTAAATTCAATAAATATTGATAGATATAGGGGTTTTATGACGTTATGAAACGTTTAAACATCTGAGTTATTGTAAACATTCGTTGATTTATCAGAAAAAAATTTAAAAGTTTGGACCTTGAAAATCGACGTTTTTTCAAATTTTTTCTGTATCAAACTTTATAACTAGCGATTTTCAAGTGAATCTCAATAAATATTGACAGATATAGGTGTTTTATGACGTTATAAAACGTTTAAACATCTGAGTTATTGTAAACATTTGTTATTTTACAAGAAAAAAATTTGAAAGTTTGGACCTTGAAAATCGACGTTTTTCCATGTTTTTTTAGTATCAAACTTTATATCTAATGATTTTTAAGTGAAATTCATTAAATATTCACAAATATAGGTGTTCTATGACGTTATAACACATTTAATTATCTGTATTATTGTAATCGTTGTTTATTTTAGAAGAAAAAATATGAAAGTTTGCACCTTGAAAATCAACGTTTTTCCATGTTCTTTCAGTATCAAACTTTATAACCAGCGATTTGTACATTAAATTCAATGAATATCGACAGATATAGCTTTTTAATGACGTTATAAAACGTTTAAACATCTGAGTTTTTGTAAACATTCGTTATTTTACAAGAAAAAAATTTTAAAGTTTGGACCTTGAAAATCGACGTTTTTCCATGTTCTTTCAGTTTCAAACTTTATAAATAATGAATTTTGAATGAAATTCAATAAATATTGACAGATATAGCTGTTTTATGACGTTATAACATGTTTAATTATCTGAATTATTGTAAATATTCGTTATTTTACAAGAAAAAAATTTGAAAGTTTGGACCTTGAAAATCAACGTTTTTCCATGTTCTTTCAGTATCAAACTTTATAACTAGCAATTTGTACATTAAATTCAATGAATATCGACAGATATAGCTGTTTTATGACGTTATAAAACGTTTAAACATCTGAGTTTTTGTAAACATTCGATATTTTACAAGAAAAAAATTTGAAAGTTTGGACCTTGAAAAACGACTTTTTTCCATGTTCTTTCAGTTTCGAACTTTATAAATAATGATTTTCAAGTTAAATTCAATAAATATTGACAGATATAGGGGTTTTATGACGTCATGAAACGTTTAAACATCTGAGTTATTGTAAACATTCGTTATTTTACAAGAAAAAAATTTAAAAGTTTGGACCTTGAAAATCGACGTTTTTTCAAGTTTTTTTAGTGTCAGACTTTATAACTAGTGAATTTTAAATGAAATTCAATGAATATTCACAAATATAGGTGTTTTATGACGTTATAACACGTTTAAACATCTGTATTATTAAATCATTGTTTATTTTCGAAGAAAAAAATTTGAAAATCGACGTTTTTTCAAGTTTTTTCTGTATCAAACTTTATAACTAGCGATTTTCAAGTGAATCTCTATAAATATTGACAGATATAGCTGTTTTATGACGTTATAAAACGTTTAAACATCTAAGTTTTTGTAAACATTCGTTATTTTAGAAGAAAAAAATTTGAAAGTTTGGACCTTGAAAATCGACGTTTTTCCATGTTCTTTCAGTTTCAAACTTTATAAATAATGAATTTTAAATGAAATTCAATAAATATTGACAGATATAGCTGTTTTATGACGTTATAACATGTTTAATTATCTGAATTATTGTAAATATTCGTTATTTTACAAGAAAAAAATTTGAAAGTTTGGACCTTGAAAATCAACGTTTTTCCATGTTCTTTCAGTATCAAACTTTATAACTAGCGATTTGTACATTAAATTCAATGAATATCGACAGATATAGCTGTTTTATGACGTTATAAAACGTTTAAACATCTGAGTTTTTGTAAACATTCGTTGATTTATAAGAAAAAAATTTAAAAGTTTGGACCTTGAAAATCGACGTTTTTTCAAATTTTTTCTTTATCAAACTTTATAACTAGCGATTTTCAAGTGAATCTCAATAAATATTGACAGATATAGGTGTTTTATGACGTTATAAAATATTTAAACATCTGAGTTATTGTAAACATTCGTTATTTTACAAGAAAAAAATTTAAAAGTTTGGACCTTGAAAATCGACGTTTTTTCAAGTTTTTTCTGTATCAAACTTTATAACTAGCGATTTACAAGTGAATCTCAATAAATATTGACAGATATAGGTGTTTTATGACGTTATAAAATATTTAAACATCTGAGTTATTGTAAACATTCGTTATTTTACAAGAAAAAAATTTGAAAGTTTGGACCTTGAAAATCAACGTTTTTCCATGTTCTTTTAGTATCAAACTTTATAACTAGCGATTTGTACATTAAATTCAATGAATATCGACAGATATAGCTGTTTTATGACGTTATAAAACGTTTAAACATCTGAGTTTTTGTAAACATTCGTTATTTTACAAGAAAAAAATTTGAAAATCGACGTTTTTTCAAGTTTTTTCTGTATCAAACTTTATAACTAGCGATTTTCAAGTGAATCTCTATAAATATTGACAGATATAGGTGTTTTATGACGTTATAAAACGTTTAAACATCTGAGTTAAACATTCGTTATTTTTCAAGAAAAAAATTTGAAAGTTTGGACTCTGAAAAACGACTTTTTTCCATGTTCTTTCAGTTTCAAACTTTATAAATAATGAATTTTAAATGAAATTCAATGAATATTGACAGATATAGCTGTTTCATGACGTTATAACATGTTCAATTATCTAAATTATTGTGAATATTCGTTATTTTAAAAAAGAAAATTTGAAAGTTTGGACCTTGAAAATCAACGTTTTTCCATGTTCTTTCAGTATCAAACTTTATAACTAGCGATTTGTACATTAAATTCAATAAATATTGACAGATATAGCTGTTTTATGACGTTATAAAACGTGTAAACATCTGAGTTTTTGTAAACATTCGTTATTTTACAAGAAAAAAATTTGAAAAATTGGACCTTGAAAATCGACGTTTTTCCATGTTCTTTCAGTTTCAAACTTTATAAATAATGAATTTTAAATGAAATTCAATAAATATTGACAGATATAGCTGTTTTATGACGTTATAACATGTTTAATTATCTGAATTATTGTAAATATTCGTTATTTTACAAGAAAAAAATTTGAAAGTTTGGACCTTGAAAAACGACTTTTTTCCATGTTCTTTCAGTTTCGAACTTTATAAATAATGATTTTCAAGTTAAATTCAATAAATATTGACAGATATAGGGGTTTTATGACGTTATAAAACGTTTAAACATCTGAGTTATTGTAAACATTCGTTATTTTACAAGAAAAAAATTTGAAAGTTTGGACCTTGAAAAACGACTTTTTTCCATGTTCTTTCAGTTTCGAACTTTATAAATAATGATTTTCAAGTTAAATTCAATAAATATTGACAGATATAGGGGTTTTATGACGTTATGAAACGTTTAAACATCTGAGTTATTGTAAACATTCGTTGATTTATAAGAAAAAAATTTGAAAGTTTGGACCTTGAAAAACGACTTTTTTCCATGTTCTTTCAGTTTCGAACTTTATAAATAATGATTTTCAAGTTAAATTCAATAAATATTGACAGATATAGGTGTTTTATGACGTTATAAAACGTTTAAACATCTAAGTTTTTGTAAACATTCGTTATTTTAGAAGAAAAAAATTTGAAAGTTTGGACCTTGAAAATCGACGTTTTTCCATGTTCTCTTAGTTTCAAACTTTATAAATAATGAATTTTAAATAAAATTAAATAAATATTGACAGATATAGGTGTTTTATGACGTTATAAAACGTTTAAACATCTGAGTTATTGTAAACATTTGTTATTTTACAAGAAAAAAATTTGAAAATCGACGTTTTTTCAAGTTTTTTCTGTATCATACTTTATAACTAGCGATTTGTAAATGAAATTTAGAGAATATTGACAGATATAGCTGTTTTATGACGTTATAAAACGTTTAAACATCTAAGTTTTTGTAAACATTCGTTATTTTACAAGAAAAAAATTTGAAAGTTTGGACCTTGAAAAACGACTTTTTTCCATGTTCTTTCAGTTTCGAACTTTATAAATAATGATTCTCAAGTTAAATTCAATAAATATTGATAGATATAGGGGTTTTATGACGTTATGAAACGTTTAAACATCTGAGTTATTGTAAACATTCGTTGATTTATCAGAAAAAAATTTAAAAGTTTGGACCTTGAAAATCGACGTTTTTTCAAATTTTTTCTGTATCAAACTTTATAACTAGCGATTTTCAAGTGAATCTCAATAAATATTGACAGATATAGGTGTTTTATGACGTTATAAAACGTTTAAACATCTGAGTTATTGTAAACATTTGTTATTTTACAAGAAAAAAATTTGAAAGTTTGGACCTTGAAAATCGACGTTTTTCCATGTTTTTTTAGTATCAAACTTTATATCTAATGATTTTTAAGTGAAATTCATTAAATATTCACAAATATAGGTGTTTTATGACGTTATAACACGTTTAATTATCTGTATTATTGTAATCGTTGTTTATTTTAGAAGAAAAAATATGAAAGTTTGCACCTTGAAAATCAACGTTTTTCCATGTTCTTTCAGTATCAAACTTTATAACCAGCGATTTGTACATTAAATTCAATGAATATCGACAGATATAGTTTTTTAATGACGTTATAAAACGTTTATACATCTGAGTTTTTGTAAACATTCGTTATTTTACAAGAAAAAAATTTTAAAGTTTGGACCTTGAAAATCGACGTTTTTCCATGTTCTTTCAGTTTCAAACTTTATAAATAATGAATTTTGAATGAAATTCAATAAATATTGACAGATATAGCTGTTTTATGATGTTATAACATGTTTAATTATCTGAATTATTGTAAATATTCGTTATTTTACAAGAAAAAAATTTGAAAGTTTGGACCTTGAAAATCAACGTTTTTCCATGTTCTTTCAGTATCAAACTTTATAACTAGCAATTTGTACATTAAATTCAATGAATATCGACAGATATAGCTGTTTTATGACGTTATAAAACGTTTAAACATCTGAGTTTTTGTAAACATTCGATATTTTACAAGAAAAAAATTTGAAAGTTTGGACCTTGAAAAACGACTTTTTTCCATGTTCTTTCAGTTTCGAACTTTATAAATAATGATTTTCAAGTTAAATTCAATAAATATTGACAGATATAGGGGTTTTATGACGTTATGAAACGTTTAAACATCTGAGTTATTGTAAACATTCGTTATTTTACAAGAAAAAAATTTAAAAGTTTGGACCTTGAACAACGACTTTTTTCCATGTTCTTTCAGTTTCGAACTTTATAAATAATGATTTTCAAGTTAAATTCAATAAATATTGACAGATATAGGGGTTTTATGACGTCATGAAACGTTTAAACATCTGAGTTATTGTAAACATTCGTTATTTTACAAGAAAAAAATTTAAAAGTTTGGACCTTGAAAATCGACGTTTTTTCAAGTTTTTTTAGTGTCAGACTTTATAACTAGTGAATTTTAAATGAAATTCAATGAATATTCACAAATATAGGTGTTTTATGACGTTATAACACGTTTAAACATCTGTATTATTAAATCATTGTTTATTTTCGAAGAAAAAAATTTGAAAATCGACGTTTTTTCAAGTTTTTTCTGTATCAAACTTTATAACTAGCGATTTTCAAGTGAATCTCTATAAATATTGACAGATATAGGTGTTTTATGACGTTATAAAACGTTTAAACATCTGAGTTATTGTAAACATTTGTTATTTTACAAGAAAAAAATTTGAAAGTTTGGACCTTGAAAATCGACGTTTTTCCATGTTCTTTCAGTTTCAAACTTTATAAATAATGAATTTTAAATGAAATTCAATGAATATTGACAGATAGAGCTGTTTTATGACGTTATAACATGTTTAATTATCTGAATTATTGTAAATATTCGTTATTTTACAAGAAAAAAAGTTGAAAGTTTGGACCTTGAAAATCAACGTTTTTCCATGTTCTTTCAGTTTCAAACTTTATAACTAGCAATTTTCAAAGGAAACTCAATAAATATTGACAGATATAGGTGTTTTATGACATAATAACACGTTTAAACATCTGTATTATTGTAAACATTCGTTATTTTAGAAGAAAAAAATTTGAAAATCGACGTTTTTTCAAGTTTTTTCTGTATCATACTTTATAACTAGCGATTTGTAAATGAAATTTAATGAATATTGACAGATATAGCTGTTTTATGACGTTATAAAACGTTTAAACATCTAAGTTTTTGTAAACATTCGTTATTTTAGAAGAAAAAAATTTAAAAGTTTGGACCTTGAAAATCGACGTTTTTTCAAATTTTTTCTTTATCAAACTTTATAACTAGCGATTTTCAAGTGAATCTCAATAAATATTGACAGATATAGGTGTTTTATGACGTTATAAAATATTTAAACATCTGAGTTATTGTAAACATTCGTTATTTTACAAGAAAAAAATTTAAAAGTTTGGACCTTGAAAATCGACGTTTTTTCAAGTTTTTTCTGTATCAAACTTTATAACTAGCGATTTACAAGTGAATCTCAATAAATATTGACAGATATAGGTGTTTTATGACGTTATAAAATATTTAAACATCTGAGTTATTGTAAACATTCGTTATTTTACAAGAAAAAAATTTGAAAGTTTGGACCTTGAAAATCAACGTTTTTCCATGTTCTTTTAGTATCAAACTTTATAACTAGCGATTTGTACATTAAATTCAATGAATATCGACAGATATAGCTGTTTTATGACGTTATAAAACGTTTAAACATCTGAGTTTTTGTAAACATTCGTTATTTTACAAGAAAAAAATTTGAAAATCGACGTTTTTTCAAGTTTTTTCTGTATCAAACTTTATAACTAGCGATTTTCAAGTGAATCTCTATAAATATTGACAGATATAGGTGTTTTATGACGTTATAAAACGTTTAAACATCTGAGTTAAACATTCGTTATTTTTCAAGAAAAAAATTTGAAAGTTTGGACTCTGAAAAACGACTTTTTTCCATGTTCTTTCAGTTTCAAACTTTATAAATAATGAATTTTAAATGAAATTCAATGAATATTGACAGATATAGCTGTTTCATGACGTTATAACATGTTCAATTATCTAAATTATTGTGAATATTCGTTATTTTAAAAAAGAAAATTTGAAAGTTTGGACCTTGAAAATCAACGTTTTTCCATGTTCTTTCAGTATCAAACTTTATAACTAGCGATTTGTACATTAAATTCAATAAATATTGACAGATATAGCTGTTTTATGACGTTATAAAACGTGTAAACATCTGAGTTTTTGTAAACATTCGTTATTTTACAAGAAAAAAATTTGAAAAATTGGACCTTGAAAATCGACGTTTTTCCATGTTCTTTCAGTTTCAAACTTTATAAATAATGAATTTTAAATGAAATTCAATAAATATTGACAGATATAGCTGTTTTATGACGTTATAACATGTTTAATTATCTGAATTATTGTAAATATTCGTTATTTTACAAGAAAAAAATTTGAAAGTTTGGACCTTGAAAAACGACTTTTTTCCATGTTCTTTCAGTTTCGAACTTTATAAATAATGATTTTCAAGTTAAATTCAATAAATATAGACAGATATAGGGGTTTTATGACGTTATGAAACGTTTAAACATCTGAGTTATAGTAAACATTCGTTGATTTATAAGAAAAAAATTTAAAAGTTTGGACCTTGAAAATCGACGTTTTTTCAAGTTTTTTTAGTGTCAGACTTTATAACTAATGAATTTTAAATGAAATTCAATGAATATTCACAAATATAGGTGTTTTATGACGTTATAACACGTTTAAACATCTGTATTATTAAATCATTGTTTATTTTCTAAGAAAAAAATTTGAAAATCGACGTTTTTTCAAGTTTTTTCTGTATCAAACTTTATAACTAGCGATTTTCAAGTGAATCTCTTTAAATATTGACAGATATAGGTGTTTTATGACGTTATAAAACGTTTAAACATCTGAGTTATTGTAAACGTTTGTTATTTTACAAGAAAAAAATTTGAAAGTTTGGACCTTGAAAATCGACGTTTTTCCATGTTCTTTCAGTTTCAAACTTTATAAATAATGAATTTTAAATGAAATTTAATGAATATTGACAGATATAGCTGTTTTATGACGTTATAACATGTTTAATTATCTGAATTATTGTAAATATTCGTTATTTTACAAGAAAAAAATTTGAAAGTTTGGACCTTGAAAATCAACGTTTTTCCATGTTCTTTCAGTTTCAAACTTTATAACTAGCAATTTTCAAGGGAAACTCAATAAATATTGACAGATATAGATGTTTTATGACGTTATAACACGTTTAAACATCTGTATTATTGTAAACATTCGTTATTTTAAAAGAAAAAATATGAAAGTTTGCACCTTGAAAATCAACGTTTTTCCATGTTCTTTCAGTTTCATACTTTATAACTAGCGATTTGTAAATGAAATTTAATGAATATTGACAGATATAGCTGTTTTATGACGTTATAAAACGTTTAAACATCTGAGTTATTGTAAACATTTGTTATTTTACAAGAAAAAAATTTGAAAGTTTGGACCTTGAAAATCGACGTTTTTCCATGTTCTTTCAGTTTCAAACTTTATAAATAATGAATTTTAAATGAAATTCAATGTATATTCACAAATATAGGTGTTTTATGACGTTATAACACGTTTAAACATCTGTATTATTAAATCATTATTTATTTTCGAAGAAAAAAATTTGAAAATCGACGTTTTTTCAAGTTTTTTCTGTATCAAACTTTATAACTAGCGATTTTCAAGTGAATCTCTATAAATATTGACAGATATAGGTGTTTTATGACGTTATAAAACGTTTAAACATCTGAGTTATTGTAAACATTTGTTATTTTACAAGAAAAAAATTTGAAAGTTTGGACCTTGAAAATCGACGTTTTTTCATGTTCTTTCAGTTTCAAACTTTATAAATAATGAATTTTAAATGAAATTCAATGTATATTCACAAATATAGGTGTTTTATGACGTTATAACATGTTTAATTATCTGAATTATTGTAAATATTCGTTATTTTACAAGAAAAAAAGTTGAAAGTTTGGACCTTGAAAATCAACGTTTTTCCATGTTCTTTCAGTATCAAACTTTATAACTAGCGATTTGTACATTAAATTCAATGAATATCGACAGATATAGCTGTTTTATGACGTTATAAAACGTTTAAACATCTAAGTTATTGTAAACATTCGTTGATTTATAAGAAAAAAATTTAAAAGTTTGGACCTTGAAAATCGACGTTTTTTCAAAT
The DNA here is from genome assembly GCA_011426435.1 of Lysiphlebus fabarum. NCBI lineage: Eukaryota > Metazoa > Arthropoda > Insecta > Hymenoptera > Braconidae > Lysiphlebus > Lysiphlebus fabarum. The sequence continues at coordinate 73,246 of WSYQ01001444.1, forward strand.
TTTTTCTGTATCAAACTTTATAACTAGCGATTTTCAAGTGAATCTCAATAAATATTGACAGATATGGGTGTTTTATGACGTTATAAAACGTTCAAACATCTGTATTATTGTAAACATTCGTTATTTTAGAAGAAAAAAATTTGAAAATCGACGTTTTTTCAAGTTTTTTTAGTATCAAACTTTATATCTAATGATTTTTAAGTGAAATTCAATAAATATTCACAAATATAGGTGTTTTATGACGTTATAACACGTTTAATTATCTGTATTATTGTAATCGTTGTTTATTTTAGAAGAAAAAATATGAAAGTTTGCACCTTGAAAATCAACGTTTTTCCATGTTCTTTCAGTTTCATACTTTATAACTAGCGATTTGTAAATGAAATTTGATGAATATTGACAGATATAGCTGTTTTATGACGTTATAAAACGTGTAAACATCTGAGTTTTTGTAAACATTCGTTATTTTACAAGAAAAAAATTTGAAAGTTTGGACCTTGAAAAACGACTTTTTTCCATGTTCTTTCAGTTTCGAACTTTATAAATAATGATTTTCAAGTTAAATTCAATAAATATTGACAGATATAGGGGTTTTATGACGTTATGAAACGTTTAAACATCTGAGTTATTGTAAACATTCGTTATTTTACAAGAAAAAAATTTAAAAGTTTGGACCTTGAAAATCGACGTTTTTTCAAGTTTTTTTAGTGTCAGACTTTATAACTAATGAATTTTAAATGAAATTCAATGAATATTCACAAATATAGGTGTTTTATGACGTTATAACACGTTTAAACATCTGTATTATTAAATCATTGTTTATTTTCGAAGAAAAAAATTTGAAAATCGACCTTTTTTTTAAGTTTTTTCTGTATCAAACTTTATAACTAGCGATTTTCAAGTGAATCTCTATAAATATTGACAGATATAGGTGTTTTATGACGTAATAAAATGTTTAAACATCTGAGTTAAACATTCGTTATTTTTCAAGAAAAAAATTTGAAAGTTTGGACTCTGAAAAACGACTTTTTTCCATGTTCTTTCAGTTTCAAACTTTATAAATAATGAATTTTAAATGAAATTCAATGAATATTGACAGATATAGCTGTTTCATGACGTTATAACATGTTCAATTATCTAAATTATTGTGAATATTCGTTATTTTAAAAAAGAAAATTTGAAAGTTTGGACCTTGAAAATCAACGTTTTTCCATGTTCTTTCAGTATCAAACTTTATAACTAGCGATTTGTACATTAAATTCAATAAATATCGACAGATATAGCTGTTTTATGACGTTATAAAACATGTAAACATCTGAGTTTTTGTAAACATTCGTTATTTTACAAGAAAAAAATTTGAAAGTTTGGACCTTGAAAAACGACGTTTTTTCAAGTTTTTTCTGTATCAAACTTTATAACTAGCGATTTTCAAGTGAATCTCAATAAATATTGACAGATATAGGTGTTTTATGACGTTATAAAATATTTAAACATCTGAGTTATTGTAAACATTCGTTGATTTATAAGAAAAAAATTTAAAAGTTTGGACCTTGAAAATCGACGTTTTTTCAAATTTTTTTTGTATCAAACTTTATAACTAGCGATTTTCAAGTGAATCTCAATGAATATTGACAGATATAGGTGTTTTATGACGTTATAAAATATTTAAACATCTGAGTTATTGTAAACATTCGTTATTTTACAAGAAAAAAATTTGAAAGTTTGGACCTTGAAAATCAACGTTTTTCCATGTTCTTTCAGTATCAAACTTTATAACTAGCGATTTGTACATTAAATTCAATGAATATCGACAGATATAGCTGTTTTATGACGTTATAAAACGTTTAAACATCTGAGTTTTTGTAAACATTCGTTATTTTACAAGAAAAAAATTTGAAAGTTTGGACCTTGAAAAACGACTTTTTTCCATGTTCTTTCAGTTTCGAACTTTATAAATAATGATTTTCAAGTTAAATTCAATAAATATTGACAGATATAGGGGTTTTATGACGTTATAAAACGTTTAAACATCTGAGTTATTGTAAACATTCGTTGATTTATAAGAAAAAAATTTGAAAGTTTGGACCTTGAAAATCGACGTTTTTCCATGTTCTTTCAGTTTCAAACTTTATAACTAGCGATTTGTACATTAAATTCAATGAATATCGACAGATATAGCTGTTTTATGACGTTATAAAATATTTAAACATCTGAGTTATTGTAAACATTCGTTATTTTACAAGAAAAAAATTTGAAAGTTTGGACCTTGAAAAACGACTTTTTTCCATGTTCTTTCAGTATCAAACTTTATAACTAGCGATTTGTACATTAAATTCAATGAATATTGACAGATATAGGTGTTTTATGACGTTATAAAATATTTAAACATCTGAGTTATTGTAAACATTCGTTATTTTACAAGAAAAAAATTTGAAAGTTTGGACCTTGAAAATCAACGTTTTTCCATGTTCTTTCAGTATCAAACTTTATAACTAGCGATTTGTACATTAAATTCAATGAATATCGACAGATATAGCTGTTTTATGACGTTATAAAACGTTTAAACATCTGAGTTTTTGTAAACATTCGTTATTTTACAAGAAAAAAATTTGAAAGTTTGGACCTTGAAAAACGACGTTTTTTCAAATTTTTTCTGTATCAAACTTTATAACTAGCGATTTTCAAGTGAATCTCAATAAATATTGACAGATATAGGTGTTTTATGACGTTATAAAACGTTTAAACATCTCAGTTATTGTAAACATTCGTTATTTTACAAGAAAAAAATTTAAAAGTTTGGACCTTGAAAATCGACGTTTTTTCAAGTTTTTTCTGTATCAAACTTTATAACTAGCGATTTTCAAGTGAATCTCTATAAATATTGACAGATATAGGTGTTTTATGACGTTATAAAACGTTTAAACATCTGAGTTATTGTAAACATTTGTTATTTTACAAGAAAAAAATTTGAAAGTTTGGACCTTGAAAATCGACGTTTTTTCATGTTCTTTCAGTTTCAAACTTTATAAATAATGAATTTTAAATGAAATTCAATGTATATTCACAAATATAGGTGTTTTATGACGTTATAACATGTTTAATTATCTGAATTATTGTAAATATTCGTTATTTTACAAGAAAAAAAGTTGAAAGTTTGGACCTTGAAAATCAACGTTTTTCCATGTTCTTTCAGTATCAAACTTTATAACTAGCGATTTGTACATTAAATTCAATGAATATCGACAGATATAGCTGTTTTATGACGTTATAAAACGTTTAAACATCTAAGTTATTGTAAACATTCGTTGATTTATAAGAAAAAAATTTAAAAGTTTGGACCTTGAAAATCGACGTTTTTTCAGTTTCAAACTTTATAACTAGCAATTTTCAAGGGAAACTCAATAAATATTGACAGATATAGGTGTTTTATGACGTTATAACACGTTTGAACATCTGTATTATTGTAAACATTCGTTATTTTAGAAGAAAAAAATTTGAAAATCGACGTTTTTTCAAGTTTTTTCTGTATCATACTTTATAACTAGCGATTTGTAAATGAAATTTAGAGAATATTGACAGATATAGCTGTTTTATGACGTTATAAAACGTTTAAACATCTAAGTTTTTGTAAACATTCGTTATTTTAGAAGAAAAAAATTTGAAAGTTTGGACCTTGAAAATCGACGTTTTTCCATGTTCTCTTAGTTTCAAACTTTATAAATAATGAATTTTAAATAAAATTAAATAAATATTGACAGATATAGCTGTTTTATGACGTTATAACATGTTTAATTATCTGTGTTATTAAATCATTGTTTATTTTCGAAGAAAAAAATTTGGAAACCGACGTTTTTTAAATTTTTTCTGTATCAAACTTTATAACTAGCGATTTTCAAGTGAATCTCTATAAATATTGACAGATATAGGTGTTTTATGACGTTATAAAACGTTTAAACATCTGAGTTATTGTAAACATTTGTTATTTTACAAGAAAAAAATTTGAAAATCGACGTTTTTTCAAGTTTTTTCTGTATCATACTTTATAACTAGCGATTTGTAAATGAAATTTAGAGAATATTGACAGATATAGCTGTTTTATGACGTTATAAAACGTTTAAACATCTAAGTTTTTGTAAACATTCGTTATTTTACAAGAAAAAAATTTGAAAGTTTGGACCTTGAAAAACGACTTTTTTCCATGTTCTTTCAGTTTCGAACTTTATAAATAATGATTCTCAAGTTAAATTCAATAAATATTGATAGATATAGGGGTTTTATGACGTTATGAAACGTTTAAACATCTGAGTTATTGTAAACATTCGTTGATTTATCAGAAAAAAATTTAAAAGTTTGGACCTTGAAAATCGACGTTTTTTCAAATTTTTTCTGTATCAAACTTTATAACTAGCGATTTTCAAGTGAATCTCAATAAATATTGACAGATATAGGTGTTTTATGACGTTATAAAACGTTTAAACATCTGAGTTATTGTAAACATTTGTTATTTTACAAGAAAAAAATTTGAAAGTTTGGACCTTGAAAATCGACGTTTTTCCATGTTTTTTTAGTATCAAACTTTATATCTAATGATTTTTAAGTGAAATTCATTAAATATTCACAAATATAGGTGTTTTATGACGTTATAACACGTTTAATTATCTGTATTATTGTAATCGTTGTTTATTTTAGAAGAAAAAATATGAAAGTTTGCACCTTGAAAATCAACGTTTTTCCATGTTCTTTCAGTTTCAAACTTTATAAATAATGAATTTTGAATGAAATTCAATAAATATTGACAGATATAGCTGTTTTATGACGTTATAACATGTTTAATTATCTGAATTATTGTAAACATTCGTTATTTTACAAGAAAAAAATTTTAAAGTTTGGACCTTGAAAATCGACGTTTTTCCATGTTCTTTCAGTTTCAAACTTTATAAATAATGAATTTTGAATGAAATTCAATAAATATTGACAGATATAGCTGTTTTATGACGTTATAACATGTTTAATTATCTGAATTATTGTAAATATTCGTTATTTTAGAAGAAAAAAATTTGAAAATCGACGTTTTTTCAAGTTTTTTCTGTATCATACTTTATAACTAGCGATTTGTAAATGAAATTTAATGAATATTGACAGATATAGGTGTTTTATGACGTTATAAAACGTTTAAACATCTGAGTTATTGTAAACATTTGTTATTTTACAAGAAAAAAATTTGAAAGTTTGGACCTTGAAAATCGACGTTTTTCCATGTTCTTTCAGTTTCAAACTTTATAAATAATGAATTTTAAATGAAATTCAATAAATATTGACAGATATAGCTGTTTTATGACGTTATAACATGTTTAATTATCTAAATTATTGTAAATATTCGTTATTTTACAAGAAAAAAATTTGAAAGTTTGGACCTTGAAAAACGACGTTTTTTCAAGTTTTTTCTGTATCAAACTTTATAACTAGCGATTTTCAAGTGAATCTCAATAAATATTGACAGATATAGGTGTTTTATGACGTTATAAAATATTTAAACATCTGAGTTATTGTAAACATTCGTTGATTTATAAGAAAAAAATTTAAAAGTTTGGACCTTGAAAATCGACGTTTTTTCAAATTTTTTTTGTATCAAACTTTATAACTAGCGATTTTCAAGTGAATCTCAATGAATATTGACAGATATAGGTGTTTTATGACGTTATAAAATATTTAAACATCTGAGTTATTGTAAACATTCGTTGATTTATAAGAAAAAAATTTGAAAGTTTGGACCTTGAAAATCGACGTTTTTCCATGTTCTTTCAGTTTCAAACTTTATAACTAGCGATTTGTACATTAAATTCAATGAATATCGACAGATATAGCTGTTTTATGACGTTATAAAACGTTTAAACATCTGAGTTTTTGTAAACATTCGTTATTTTACAAGAAAAAAATTTGAAAATCGACGTTTTTTCAAGTTTTTTCTGTATCAAACTTTATAACTAGCGATTTTCAAGTGAATCTCTATAAATATTGACAGATATAGGTGTTTTATGACGTTATAAAACGTTTAAACATCTGAGTTAAACATTCGTTATTTTTCAAGAAAAAAATTTGAAAGTTTGGACTCTGAAAAACGACTTTTTTCCATGTTCTTTCAGTTTCAAACTTTATAAATAATGAATTTTAAATGAAATTCAATGAATATTGACAGATATAGCTGTTTTATGACGTTATAACATGTTTAATTATCTGAATTATTGTAAATATTCGTTATTTTACAAGAAAAAAATTTGAAAAATTGGACCTTGAAAATCGACGTTTTTCCATGTTCTTTCAGTTTCAAACTTTATAAATAATGAATTTTAAATGAAATTCAATAAATATTGACAGATATAGCTGTTTTATGACGTTATAACATGTTTAATTATCTGAATTATTGTAAATATTCGTTATTTTACAAGAAAAAAATTTGAAAGTTTGGACCTTGAAAAACGACTTTTTTCCATGTTCTTTCAGTTTCGAACTTTATAAATAATGATTTTCAAGTTAAATTCAATAAATATAGACAGATATAGGGGTTTTATGACGTTATGAAACGTTTAAACATCTGAGTTATAGTAAACATTCGTTGATTTATAAGAAAAAAATTTAAAAGTTTGGACCTTGAAAATCGACGTTTTTTCAAGTTTTTTTAGTGTCAGACTTTATAACTAATGAATTTTAAATGAAATTCAATGAATATTCACAAATATAGGTGTTTTATGACGTTATAACACGTTTAAACATCTGTATTATTAAATCATTGTTTATTTTCTAAGAAAAAAATTTGAAAATCGACGTTTTTTCAAGTTTTTTCTGTATCAAACTTTATAACTAGCGATTTTCAAGTGAATCTCTTTAAATATTGACAGATATAGGTGTTTTATGACGTTATAAAACGTTTAAACATCTGAGTTATTGTAAACGTTTGTTATTTTACAAGAAAAAAATTTGAAAGTTTGGACCTTGAAAATCGACGTTTTTCCATGTTCTTTCAGTTTCAAACTTTATAAATAATGAATTTTAAATGAAATTTAATGAATATTGACAGATATAGCTGTTTTATGACGTTATAACATGTTTAATTATCTGAATTATTGTAAATATTCGTTATTTTACAAGAAAAAAATTTGAAAGTTTGGACCTTGAAAATCAACGTTTTTCCATGTTCTTTCAGTTTCAAACTTTATAACTAGCAATTTTCAAGGGAAACTCAATAAATATTGACAGATATAGATGTTTTATGACGTTATAACACGTTTAAACATCTGTATTATTGTAAACATTCGTTATTTTAGAAGAAAAAATATGAAAGTTTGCACCTTGAAAATCAACGTTTTTCCATGTTCTTTCAGTTTCATACTTTATAACTAGCGATTTGTAAATGAAATTTAATGAATATTGACAGATATAGCTGTTTTATGACGTTATAAAACGTTTAAACATCTAAGTTTTTGTAAACATTCGTTATTTTAGAAGAAAAAAATTTAAAAGTTTGGACCTTGAAAATCGACGTTTTTTCAAATTTTTTCTGTATCAAACTTTATAACTAGCGATTTTCAAGTGAATCTCTATAAATATTGACAGATATAGCTGTTTTATGACGTTATAAAACGTTTAAACATCTGAGTTTTTGTAAACATTCGTTATTTTACAAGAAAAAAATTTAAAAGTTTGGACCTTGAAAATCGACGTTTTTTCAAATTTTTTCTGTATCAAACTTTATAACTAGCGATTTTCAAGTGAATCTCAATAAATATTGACAGATATAGGTGTTTTATGACGTTATAAAACGTTTAAACATCTGAGTTATTGTAAACATTTGTTATTTTACAAGAAAAAAATTTGAAAGTTTGGACCTTGAAAATCAACGTTTTTCCATGTTCTTTCAGTTTCAAACTTTATAACTAGCAATTTCCAAGGGAAACTCAATAAATATTGACAGATATAGGTGTTTTATGACGTTATAACACGTTTAAACATCTGTATTATTGTAAACATTCGTTATTTTAGAAGAAAAAAATTTGAAAATCGACGTTTTTTCAAGTTTTTTCTGTATCAAACTTCATAACTAGCGATTTTCAAGTGAATCTCTATAAATATTGACAGATATAGGTGTTTTATGACGTTATAAAACGTTTAAACATCTGAGTTATTGTAAACATTCGTTGATTTATAAGAAAAAAATTTAAAAGTTTGGACCTTGAAAATCGACGTTTTTTCAAATTTTTTCTGTATCAAACTTTATAACTAGCGATTTTCAAGTGAATCTCAATAAATATTGACAGATATGGGTGTTTTATGACGTTATAAAACGTTCAAACATCTGTATTATTGTAAACATTCGTTATTTTAGAAGAAAAAAATTTGAAAATCGACGTTTTTTCAAGTTTTTTTAGTATCAAACTTTATATCTAATGATTTTTAAGTGAAATTCAATAAATATTCACAAATATAGGTGTTTTATGACGTTATAACACGTTTAATTATCTGTATTATTGTAATCGTTGTTTATTTTAGAAGAAAAAATATGAAAGTTTGCACCTTGAAAATCAACGTTTTTCCATGTTCTTTCAGTTTCATACTTTATAACTAGCGATTTGTAAATGAAATTTGATGAATATTGACAGATATAGCTGTTTTATGACGTTATAAAACGTGTAAACATCTGAGTTTTTGTAAACATTCGTTATTTTACAAGAAAAAAATTTGAAAGTTTGGACCTTGAAAAACGACTTTTTTCCATGTTCTTTCAGTTTCGAACTTTATAAATAATGATTTTCAAGTTAAATTCAATAAATATTGACAGATATAGGGGTTTTATGACGTTATGAAACGTTTAAACATCTGAGTTATTGTAAACATTCGTTATTTTACAAGAAAAAAATTTAAAAGTTTGGACCTTGAAAATCGACGTTTTTTCAAGTTTTTTCTGTATCAAACTTTATAACTAGCGATTTTCAAGTGAATCTCTATAAATATTGACAGATATAGGTGTTTTATGACGTAATAAAATGTTTAAACATCTGAGTTAAACATTCGTTATTTTTCAAGAAAAAAATTTGAAAGTTTGGACTCTGAAAAACGACTTTTTTCCATGTTCTTTCAGTTTCAAACTTTATAAATAATGAATTTTAAATGAAATTCAATGAATATTGACAGATATAGCTGTTTCATGACGTTATAACATGTTCAATTATCTAAATTATTGTAAATATTCGTTATTTTAAAAAAGAAAATTTGAAAGTTTGGACCTTGAAAATCAACGTTTTTCCATGTTCTTTCAGTATCAAACTTTATAACTAGCGATTTGTACATTAAATTCAATAAATATCGACAGATATAGCTGTTTTATGACGTTATAAAACATGTAAACATCTGAGTTTTTGTAAACATTCGTTATTTTACAAGAAAAAAATTTGAAAGTTTGGACCTTGAAAAACGACGTTTTTTCAAGTTTTTTCTGTATCAAACTTTATAACTAGCGATTTTCAAGTGAATCTCAATAAATATTGACAGATATAGGTGTTTTATGACGTTATAAAATATTTAAACATCTGAGTTATTGTAAACATTCGTTGATTTATAAGAAAAAAATTTAAAAGTTTGGACCTTGAAAATCGACGTTTTTTCAAATTTTTTTTGTATCAAACTTTATAACTAGCGATTTTCAAGTGAATCTCAATGAATATTGACAGATATAGGTGTTTTATGACGTTATAAAATATTTAAACATCTGAGTTATTGTAAACATTCGTTGATTTATAAGAAAAAAATTTGAAAGTTTGGACCTTGAAAATCGACGTTTTTCCATGTTCTTTCAGTTTCAAACTTTATAACTAGCGATTTGTACATTAAATTCAATGAATATCGACAGATATAGCTGTTTTATGACGTTATAAAACGTTTAAACATCTGAGTTTTTGTAAACATTCGTTATTTTACAAGAAAAAAATTTGAAAGTTTGGACCTTGAAAATCAACGTTTTTCCATGTTCTTTCAGTATCAAACTTTATAACTAGCGATTTGTACATTAAATTCAATGAATATCGACAGATATAGCTGTTTTATGACGTTATAAAACGTTTAAACATCTGAGTTTTTGTAAACATTCGTTATTTTACAAGAAAAAAATTTGAAAGTTTGGACCTTGAAAAACGACTTTTTTCCATGTTCTTTCAGTTTCGAACTTTATAAATAATGATTTTCAAGTTAAATTCAATAAATATTGACAGATATAGGGGTTTTATGACGTTATAAAACGTTTAAACATCTGAGTTATTGTAAACATTCGTTGATTTATAAGAAAAAAATTTGAAAGTTTGGACCTTGAAAATCGACGTTTTTCCATGTTCTTTCAGTTTCAAACTTTATAACTAGCGATTTGTACATTAAATTCAATGAATATCGACAGATATAGCTGTTTTATGACGTTATAAAACGTTTAAACATCTGAGTTTTTGTAAACATTCGTTATTTTACAAGAAAAAAATTTGAAAGTTTGGACCTTGAAAATCAACGTTTTTCCATGTTCTTTCAGTATCAAACTTTATAACTAGCGATTTGTACATTAAATTCAATGAATATCGACAGATATAGCTGTTTTATGACGTTATAAAACGTTTAAACATCTGAGTTTTTGTAAACATTCGTTATTTTACAAGAAAAAAATTTGAAAGTTTGGACCTTGAAAAACGACTTTTTTCCATGTTCTTTCAGTTTCGAACTTTATAAATAATGATTTTCAAGTTAAATTCAATAAATATTGACAGATATAGGGGTTTTATGACGTTATAAAACGTTTAAACATCTGAGTTATTGTAAACATTTGTTATTTTACAAGAAAAAAATTTGAAAGTTTGGACCTTGAAAATCAACGTTTTTCCATGTTCTTTCAGTTTCAAACTTTATAACTAGCAATTTCCAAGGGAAACTCAATAAATATTGACAGATATAGGTGTTTTATGACGTTATAACACGTTTAAACATCTGTATTATTGTAAACATTCGTTATTTTAGAAGAAAAAAATTTGAAAATCGACGTTTTTTCAAGTTTTTTCTGTATCAAACTTTATATCTAATGATTTTTAAGTGAAATTCAATAAATATTCACAAATATAGGTGTTTTATGACGTTATAACACGTTTAATTATCTGTATTATTGTAATCGTTGTTTATTTTAGAAGAAAAAATATGAAAGTTTGCACCTTGAAAATCAACGTTTTTCCATGTTCTTTCAGTTTCATACTTTATAACTAGCGATTTGTAAATGAAATTTGATGAATATTGACAGATATAGCTGTTTTATGACGTTATAAAACGTGTAAACATCTGAGTTTTTGTAAACATTCGTTATTTTACAAGAAAAAAATTTGAAAGTTTGGACCTTGAAAAACGACTTTTTTCCATGTTCTTTCAGTTTCGAACTTTATAAATAATGATTTTCAAGTTAAATTCAATAAATATTGACAGATATAGGGGTTTTATGACGTTATGAAACGTTTAAACATCTGAGTTATTGTAAACATTCGTTATTTTACAAGAAAAAAATTTAAAAGTTTGGACCTTGAAAATCGACGTTTTTTCAAGTTTTTTTAGTGTCAGACTTTATAACTAATGAATTTTAAATGAAATTCAATGAATATTCACAAATATAGGTGTTTTATGACGTTATAACACGTTTAAACATCTGTATTATTAAATCATTGTTTATTTTCGAAGAAAAAAATTTGAAAATCGACCTTTTTTTTAAGTTTTTTCTGTATCAAACTTTATAACTAGCGATTTTCAAGTGAATCTCTATAAATATTGACAGATATAGGTGTTTTATGACGTAATAAAATGTTTAAACATCTGAGTTAAACATTCGTTATTTTTCAAGAAAAAAATTTGAAAGTTTGGACTCTGAAAAACGACTTTTTTCCATGTTCTTTCAGTTTCAAACTTTATAAATAATGAATTTTAAATGAAATTCAATGAATATTGACAGATATAGCTGTTTCATGACGTTATAACATGTTCAATTATCTAAATTATTGTAAATATTCGTTATTTTAAAAAAGAAAATTTGAAAGTTTGGACCTTGAAAATCAACGTTTTTCCATGTTCTTTCAGTATCAAACTTTATAACTAGCGATTTGTACATTAAATTCAATAAATATCGACAGATATAGCTGTTTTATGACGTTATAAAACATGTAAACATCTGCGTTTTTGTAAACATTCGTTATTTTACAAGAAAAAAATTTGAAAGTTTGGACCTTGAAAAACGACGTTTTTTCAAGTTTTTTCTGTATCAAACTTTATAACTAGCGATTTTCAAGTGAATCTCAATAAATATTGACAGATATAGGTGTTTTATGACGTTATAAAATATTTAAACATCTGAGTTATTGTAAACATTCGTTGATTTATAAGAAAAAAATTTAAAAGTTTGGACCTTGAAAATCGACGTTTTTTCAAATTTTTTTTGTATCAAACTTTATAACTAGCGATTTTCAAGTGAATCTCAATGAATATTGACAGATATAGGTGTTTTATGACGTTATAAAATATTTAAACATCTGAGTTATTGTAAACATTCGTTGATTTATAAGAAAAAAATTTGAAAGTTTGGACCTTGAAAATCGACGTTTTTCCATGTTCTTTCAGTTTCAAACTTTATAACTAGCGATTTGTACATTAAATTCAATGAATATCGACAGATATAGCTGTTTTATGACGTTATAAAACGTTTAAACATCTGAGTTTTTGTAAACATTCGTTATTTTACAAGAAAAAAATTTGAAAGTTTGGACCTTGAAAATCAACGTTTTTCCATGTTCTTTCAGTATCAAACTTTATAACTAGCGATTTGTACATTAAATTCAATGAATATCGACAGATATAGCTGTTTTATGACGTTATAAAACGTTTAAACATCTGAGTTTTTGTAAACATTCGTTATTTTACAAGAAAAAAATTTGAAAGTTTGGACCTTGAAAAACGACTTTTTTCCATGTTCTTTCAGTTTCGAACTTTATAAATAATGATTTTCAAGTTAAATTCAATAAATATTGACAGATATAGGGGTTTTATGACGTTATAAAACGTTTAAACATCTGAGTTATTGTAAACATTCGTTGATTTATAAGAAAAAAATTTGAAAGTTTGGACCTTGAAAATCGACGTTTTTCCATGTTCTTTCAGTTTCAAACTTTATAACTAGCGATTTGTACATTAAATTCAATGAATATCGACAGATATAGCTGTTTTATGACGTTATAAAACGTTTAAACATCTGAGTTTTTGTAAACATTCGTTATTTTACAAGAAAAAAATTTGAAAGTTTGGACCTTGAAAATCAACGTTTTTCCATGTTCTTTCAGTATCAAACTTTATAACTAGCGATTTGTACATTAAATTCAATGAATATCGACAGATATAGCTGTTTTATGACGTTATAAAACGTTTAAACATCTGAGTTTTTGTAAACATTCGTTATTTTACAAGAAAAAAATTTGAAAGTTTGGACCTTGAAAAACGACTTTTTTCCATGTTCTTTCAGTTTCGAACTTTATAAATAATGATTTTCAAGTTAAATTCAATAAATATTGACAGATATAGGGGTTTTATGACGTTATAAAACGTTTAAACATCTGAGTTATTGTAAACATTTGTTATTTTACAAGAAAAAAATTTGAAAGTTTGGACCTTGAAAATCAACGTTTTTCCATGTTCTTTCAGTTTCAAACTTTATAACTAGCAATTTCCAAGGGAAACTCAATAAATATTGACAGATATAGGTGTTTTATGACGTTATAACACGTTTAAACATCTGTATTATTGTAAACATTCGTTATTTTAGAAGAAAAAAATTTGAAAATCGACGTTTTTTCAAGTTTTTTCTGTATCAAACTTTATATCTAATGATTTTTAAGTGAAATTCAATAAATATTCACAAATATAGGTGTTTTATGACGTTATAACACGTTTAATTATCTGTATTATTGTAATCGTTGTTTATTTTAGAAGAAAAAATATGAAAGTTTGCACCTTGAAAATCAACGTTTTTCCATGTTCTTTCAGTTTCATACTTTATAACTAGCGATTTGTAAATGAAATTTGATGAATATTGACAGATATAGCTGTTTTATGACGTTATAAAACGTGTAAACATCTGAGTTTTTGTAAACATTCGTTATTTTACAAGAAAAAAATTTGAAAGTTTGGACCTTGAAAAACGACTTTTTTCCATGTTCTTTCAGTTTCGAACTTTATAAATAATGATTTTCAAGTTAAATTCAATAAATATTGACAGATATAGGGGTTTTATGACGTTATGAAACGTTTAAACATCTGAGTTATTGTAAACATTCGTTATTTTACAAGAAAAAAATTTAAAAGTTTGGACCTTGAAAATCGACGTTTTTTCAAGTTTTTTTAGTGTCAGACTTTATAACTAATGAATTTTAAATGAAATTCAATGAATATTCACAAATATAGGTGTTTTATGACGTTATAACACGTTTAAACATCTGTATTATTAAATCATTGTTTATTTTCGAAGAAAAAAATTTGAAAATCGACCTTTTTTTTAAGTTTTTTCTGTATCAAACTTTATAACTAGCGATTTTCAAGTGAATCTCTATAAATATTGACAGATATAGGTGTTTTATGACGTAATAAAATGTTTAAACATCTGAGTTAAACATTCGTTATTTTTCAAGAAAAAAATTTGAAAGTTTGGACTCTGAAAAACGACTTTTTTCCATGTTCTTTCAGTTTCAAACTTTATAAATAATGAATTTTAAATGAAATTCAATGAATATTGACAGATATAGCTGTTTCATGACGTTATAACATGTTCAATTATCTAAATTATTGTAAATATTCGTTATTTTAAAAAAGAAAATTTGAAAGTTTGGACCTTGAAAATCAACGTTTTTCCATGTTCTTTCAGTATCAAACTTTATAACTAGCGATTTGTACATTAAATTCAATAAATATCGACAGATATAGCTGTTTTATGACGTTATAAAACATGTAAACATCTGCGTTTTTGTAAACATTCGTTATTTTACAAGAAAAAAATTTGAAAGTTTGGACCTTGAAAAACGACGTTTTTTCAAGTTTTTTCTGTATCAAACTTTATAACTAGCGATTTTCAAGTGAATCTCAATAAATATTGACAGATATAGGTGTTTTATGACGTTATAAAATATTTAAACATCTGAGTTATTGTAAACATTCGTTGATTTATAAGAAAAAAATTTAAAAGTTTGGACCTTGAAAATCGACGTTTTTTCAAATTTTTTTTGTATCAAACTTTATAACTAGCGATTTTCAAGTGAATCTCAATGAATATTGACAGATATAGGTGTTTTATGACGTTATAAAATATTTAAACATCTGAGTTATTGTAAACATTCGTTGATTTATAAGAAAAAAATTTGAAAGTTTGGACCTTGAAAATCGACGTTTTTCCATGTTCTTTCAGTTTCAAACTTTATAACTAGCGATTTGTACATTAAATTCAATGAATATCGACAGATATAGCTGTTTTATGACGTTATAAAACGTTTAAACATCTGAGTTTTTGTAAACATTCGTTATTTTACAAGAAAAAAATTTGAAAGTTTGGACCTTGAAAATCAACGTTTTTCCATGTTCTTTCAGTATCAAACTTTATAACTAGCGATTTGTACATTAAATTCAATGAATATCGACAGATATAGCTGTTTTATGACGTTATAAAACGTTTAAACATCTGAGTTTTTGTAAACATTCGTTATTTTACAAGAAAAAAATTTGAAAGTTTGGACCTTGAAAAACGACTTTTTTCCATGTTCTTTCAGTTTCGAACTTTATAAATAATGATTTTCAAGTTAAATTCAATAAATATTGACAGATATAGGGGTTTTATGACGTTATAAAACGTTTAAACATCTGAGTTATTGTAAACATTCGTTGATTTATAAGAAAAAAATTTGAAAGTTTGGACCTTGAAAATCGACGTTTTTCCATGTTCTTTCAGTTTCAAACTTTATAACTAGCGATTTGTACATTAAATTCAATGAATATCGACAGATATAGCTGTTTTATGACGTTATAAAACGTTTAAACATCTGAGTTTTTGTAAACATTCGTTATTTTACAAGAAAAAAATTTGAAAGTTTGGACCTTGAAAATCAACGTTTTTCCATGTTCTTTCAGTTTCATACTTTATAACTAGCGATTTGGAAATGAAATTTGATGAATATTGACAGATATAGCTGTTTTATGACGTTATAAAACGTGTTAAACATCTGAGTTTTTGTAAACATTCGTTATTTTACAAGAAAAAAATTTGAAAGTTTGGACCTTGAAAAACGACTTTTTTCCATGTTCTTTCAGTTTCGAACTTTATAAATAATGATTTTCAAGTTAAATTCAATAAATATTGACAGATATAGGGGTTTTATGACGTTATAAAACGTTTAAACATCTGAGTTATTGTAAACATTTGTTATTTTACAAGAAAAAAATTTGAAAGTTTGGACCTTGAAAATCAACGTTTTTCCATGTTCTTTCAGTTTCAAACTTTATAACTAGCAATTTCCAAGGGAAACTCAATAAATATTGACAGATATAGGTGTTTTATGACGTTATAACACGTTTAAACATCTGTATTATTGTAAACATTCGTTATTTTAGAAGAAAAAAATTTGAAAATCGACGTTTTTTCAAGTTTTTTCTGTATCAAACTTTATATCTAATGATTTTTAAGTGAAATTCAATAAATATTCACAAATATAGGTGTTTTATGACGTTATAACACGTTTAATTATCTGTATTATTGTAATCGTTGTTTATTTTAGAAGAAAAAATATGAAAGTTTGCACCTTGAAAATCAACGTTTTTCCATGTTCTTTCAGTTTCATACTTTATAACTAGCGATTTGTAAATGAAATTTGATGAATATTGACAGATATAGCTGTTTTATGACGTTATAAAACGTGTAAACATCTGAGTTTTTGTAAACATTCGTTATTTTACAAGAAAAAAATTTGAAAGTTTGGACCTTGAAAAACGACTTTTTTCCATGTTCTTTCAGTTTCGAACTTTATAAATAATGATTTTCAAGTTAAATTCAATAAATATTGACAGATATAGGGGTTTTATGACGTTATGAAACGTTTAAACATCTGAGTTATTGTAAACATTCGTTATTTTACAAGAAAAAAATTTAAAAGTTTGGACCTTGAAAATCGACGTTTTTTCAAGTTTTTTTAGTGTCAGACTTTATAACTAATGAATTTTAAATGAAATTCAATGAATATTCACAAATATAGGTGTTTTATGACGTTATAACACGTTTAAACATCTGTATTATTAAATCATTGTTTATTTTCGAAGAAAAAAATTTGAAAATCGACCTTTTTTTTAAGTTTTTTCTGTATCAAACTTTATAACTAGCGATTTTCAAGTGAATCTCTATAAATATTGACAGATATAGGTGTTTTATGACGTAATAAAATGTTTAAACATCTGAGTTAAACATTCGTTATTTTTCAAGAAAAAAATTTAAAAGTTTGGACCTTGAAAATCGACGTTTTTTCAAGTTTTTTCAGTTTCAAACTTTATAAATAATGAATTTTAAATGAAATTCAATGAATATTGACAGATATAGCTGTTTTATGACGTTATAACATGTTTAAACATCTGTATTATTAAATCATTGTTTATTTTCGAAGAAAAAAATTTGAAAATCGACGTTTTTTCAAGTTTTTTCTGTATCAAACTTTATAACTAGCGATTTTCAAGTGAATCTCTATAAATATTGACAGATATAGCTGTTTTATGACGTTATAAAACGTTTAAACATCTGAGTTTTTGTAAACATTCGTTATTTTACAAGAAAAAAATTTGAAAGTTTGGACCTTGAAAACCAACGTTTTTCCATGTTCTTTCAGTATCAAACTTTATAACTAGCGATTTGTACATTAAATTTAATGATTATCGACAGATATAGCTGTTTTATGACGTTATAAAATATTTAAACATCTGAGTTATTGTAAACATTCGTTATTTTACAAGAAAAAAATTTAAAAGTTTGGACCTTGAAAATCGACGTTTTTTCAAGTTTTTTCTGTATCAAACTTTATAACTAGCGATTTTCAAGTGAATCTCAATGAATATTGACAGATATAGGTGTTTTATGACGTTATAAAATATTTAAACATCTGAGTTATTGTAAACATTCGTTGATTTATAAGAAAAAAATTTGAAAGTTTGGACCTTGAAAATCGACGTTTTTCCATGTTCTTTCAGTTTCAAACTTTATAACTAGCGATTTGTACATTAAATTCAATGAATATCGACAGATATAGCTGTTTTATGACGTTATAAAACGTTTAAACATCTGAGTTTTTGTAAACATTCGTTATTTTACAAGAAAAAAATTTGAAAGTTTGGACCTTGAAAATCAACGTTTTTCCATGTTCTTTCAGTATCAAACTTTATAACTAGCGATTTGTACATTAAATTCAATGAATATCGACAGATATAGCTGTTTTATGACGTTATAAAACGTTTAAACATCTGAGTTTTTGTAAACATTCGTTATTTTACAAGAAAAAAATTTGAAAGTTTGGACCTTGAAAAACGACTTTTTTCCATGTTCTTTCAGTTTCGAACT
Organism: Lysiphlebus fabarum; assembly: GCA_011426435.1. Lineage (NCBI taxonomy): Eukaryota > Metazoa > Arthropoda > Insecta > Hymenoptera > Braconidae > Lysiphlebus > Lysiphlebus fabarum. The sequence continues at coordinate 91,928 of WSYQ01001444.1, forward strand.
TTATAAATAATGATTTTCAAGTTAAATTCAATAAATATTGACAGATATAGGGGTTTTATGACGTTATAAAACGTTTAAACATCTGAGTTATTGTAAACATTCGTTGATTTATAAGAAAAAAATTTGAAAGTTTGGACCTTGAAAATCGACGTTTTTCCATGTTCTTTCAGTTTCAAACTTTATAACTAGCGATTTGTACATTAAATTCAATGAATATCGACAGATATAGCTGTTTTATGACGTTATAAAACGTTTAAACATCTGAGTTTTTGTAAACATTCGTTATTTTACAAGAAAAAAATTTGAAAGTTTGGACCTTGAAAATCAACGTTTTTCCATGTTCTTTCAGTTTCATACTTTATAACTAGCGATTTGGAAATGAAATTTGATGAATATTGACAGATATAGCTGTTTTATGACGTTATAAAACGTGTAAACATCTGAGTTTTTGTAAACATTCGTTATTTTACAAGAAAAAAATTTGAAAGTTTGGACCTTGAAAAACGACTTTTTTCCATGTTCTTTCAGTTTCGAACTTTATAAATAATGATTTTCAAGTTAAATTCAATAAATATTGACAGATATAGGGGTTTTATGACGTTATGAAACGTTTAAACATCTGAGTTATAGTAAACATTCGTTGATTTATAAGAAAAAAATTTAAAAGTTTGGACCTTGAAAATCGACGTTTTTTTAAGTTTTTTCAGTTTCAAACTTTATAAATAATGAATTTTAAATGAAATTCAATGAATATTGACAGATATAGCTGTTTTATGACGTTATAACATGTTTAAACATCTGTATTATTAAATCATTATTTATTTTCGAAGAAAAAAACTTGAAAATCGACGTTTTTTCAAATTTTTTCTGTATCAAACTTTATAACTAGCGATTTTCAAGTGAATCTCTATAAATATTGACAGATATAGGTGTTTTATGACGTAATAAAATGTTTAAACATCTAAGTTATTGTAAACATTCGTTATTTTACAAGAAAAAAATTTGAAAGTTTGGACCTTGAAAACCAACGTTTTTCCATGTTCTTTCAGTATCAAACTTTATAACTAGCGATTTGTACATTAAATTTAATGATTATCGACAGATATAGCTGTTTTATGACGTTATAAAATATTTAAACATCTGAGTTATTGTAAACATTCGTTATTTTACAAGAAAAAAATTTAAAAGTTTGGACCTTGAAAAACGATTTTTTTCCATGTTCTTTCAGTTTCGAACTTTATAAATAATGATTTTCAAGTTAAATTCAATAAATATTGACAGATATAGGGGTTTTATGACGTTATAAAACGTTTAAACATCTGAGTTATTGTAAACATTTGTTATTTTACAAGAAAAAAATTTGAAAGTTTGGACCTTGAAAATCAACGTTTTTCCATGTTCTTTCAGTTTCAAACTTTATAACTAGCAATTTCCAAGGGAAACTCAATAAATATTGACAGATATAGGTGTTTTATGACGTTATAACACGTTTAAACATCTGTATTATTGTAAACATTCGTTATATTAGAAGAAAAAAATTTGAAAATCGACGTTTTTTCAAGTTTTTTCTGTATCAAACTTCATAACTAGCGATTTTCAAGTGAATCTCTATAAATATTGACAGATATAGGTGTTTTATGACGTTATAAAACGTTTAAACATCTGAGTTATTGTAAACATTCGTTGATTTATAAGAAAAAAATTTAAAAGTTTGGACCTTGAAAATCGACGTTTTTTCAAATTTTTTCTGTATCAAACTTTATAACTAGCGATTTTCAAGTGAATCTCAATAAATATTGACAGATATGGGTGTTTTATGACGTTATAAAACGTTCAAACATCTGTATTATTGTAAACATTCGTTATTTTAGAAGAAAAAAATTTGAAAATCGACGTTTTTTCAAGTTTTTTTAGTATCAAACTTTATATCTAATGATTTTTAAGTGAAATTCAATAAATATTCACAAATATAGGTGTTTTATGACGTTATAACACGTTTAATTATCTGTATTATTGTAATCGTTGTTTATTTTAGAAGAAAAAATATGAAAGTTTGCACCTTGAAAATCAACGTTTTTCCATGTTCTTTCAGTTTCATACTTTATAACTAGCGATTTGTAAATGAAATTTGATGAATATTGACAGATATAGCTGTTTTATGACGTTATAAAACGTGTAAACATCTGAGTTTTTGTAAACATTCGTTATTTTACAAGAAAAAAATTTGAAAGTTTGGACCTTGAAAAACGACTTTTTTCCATGTTCTTTCAGTTTCGAACTTTATAAATAATGATTTTCAAGTTAAATTCAATAAATATTGACAGATATAGGGGTTTTATGACGTTATGAAACGTTTAAACATCTGAGTTATAGTAAACATTCGTTGATTTATAAGAAAAAAATTTAAAAGTTTGGACCTTGAAAATCGACGTTTTTTTAAGTTTTTTCAGTTTCAAACTTTATAAATAATGAATTTTAAATGAAATTCAATGAATATTGACAGATATAGCTGTTTTATGACGTTATAACATGTTTAAACATCTGTATTATTAAATCATTGTTTATTTTCGAAGAAAAAAATTTGAAAATCGACGTTTTTTCAAGTTTTTTCTGTATCAAACTTTATAACTAGCGATTTTCAAGTGAATCTCTATAAATATTGACAGATATAGCTGTTTTATGACGTTATAAAACGTGTAAACATCTGAGTTTTTGTAAACATTCGTTATTTTACAAGAAAAAAATTTGAAAGTTTGGACCTTGAAAAACGACTTTTTTCCATGTTCTTTCAGTTTCGAACTTTATAAATAATGATTTTCAAGTTAAATTCAATAAATATTGACAGATATAGGGGTTTTATGACGTTATGAAACGTTTAAACATCTGAGTTATTGTAAACATTCGTTATTTTACAAGAAAAAAATTTAAAAGTTTGGACCTTGAAAATCGACGTTTTTTCAAGTTTTTTTAGTGTCAGACTTTATAACTAATGAATTTTAAATGAAATTCAATGAATATTCACAAATATAGGTGTTTTATGACGTTATAACACGTTTAAACATCTGAGTTTTTGTAAACATTCGTTATTTTACAAGAAAAAAATTTGAAAGTTTGGACCTTGAAAATCAACGTTTTTCCATGTTCTTTCAGTATCAAACTTTATAACTAGCGATTTGTACATTAAATTCAATGAATATCGACAGATATAGCTGTTTTATGACGTTATAAAACGTTTAAACATCTGAGTTTTTGTAAACATTCGTTATTTTACAAGAAAAAAATTTGAAAGTTTGGACCTTGAAAATCAACGTTTTTCCATGTTCTTTCAGTATCAAACTTTATAACTAGCGATTTGTACATTAAATTCAATGAATATCGACAGATATAGCTGTTTTATGACGTTATAAAACGTTTAAACATCTGAGTTTTTGTAAACATTCGTTATTTTACAAGAAAAAAATTTGAAAGTTTGGACCTTGAAAAACGACTTTTTTCCATGTTCTTTCAGTTTCGAACTTTATAAATAATGATTTTCAAGTTAAATTCAATAAATATTGACAGATATAGGGGTTTTATGACGTTATAAAACGTTTAAACATCTGAGTTATTGTAAACATTCGTTGATTTATAAGAAAAAAATTTGAAAGTTTGGACCTTGAAAATCGACGTTTTTCCATGTTCTTTCAGTTTCAAACTTTATAACTAGCGATTTGTACATTAAATTCAATGAATATCGACAGATATAGCTGTTTTATGACGTTATAAAACGTTTAAACATCTGAGTTTTTGTAAACATTCGTTATTTTACAAGAAAAAAATTTGAAAGTTTGGACCTTGAAAATCAACGTTTTTCCATGTTCTTTCAGTTTCATACTTTATAACTAGCGATTTGGAAATGAAATTTGATGAATATTGACAGATATAGCTGTTTTATGACGTTATAAAACGTGTAAACATCTGAGTTTTTGTAAACATTCGTTATTTTACAAGAAAAAAATTTGAAAGTTTGGACCTTGAAAAACGACTTTTTTCCATGTTCTTTCAGTTTCGAACTTTATAAATAATGATTTTCAAGTTAAATTCAATAAATATTGACAGATATAGGGGTTTTATGACGTTATGAAACGTTTAAACATCTGAGTTATAGTAAACATTCGTTGATTTATAAGAAAAAAATTTAAAAGTTTGGACCTTGAAAATCGACGTTTTTTTAAGTTTTTTCAGTTTCAAACTTTATAAATAATGAATTTTAAATGAAATTCAATGAATATTGACAGATATAGCTGTTTTATGACGTTATAACATGTTTAAACATCTGTATTATTAAATCATTATTTATTTTCGAAGAAAAAAACTTGAAAATCGACGTTTTTTCAAGTTTTTTCTGTATCAAACTTTATAACTAGCGATTTTCAAGTGAATCTCTATAAATATTGACAGATATAGGTGTTTTATGACGTAATAAAATGTTTAAACATCTAAGTTATTGTAAACATTCGTTATTTTACAAGAAAAAAATTTGAAAGTTTGGACCTTGAAAACCAACGTTTTTCCATGTTCTTTCAGTATCAAACTTTATAACTAGCGATTTGTACATTAAATTTAATGATTATCGACAGATATAGCTGTTTTATGACGTTATAAAATATTTAAACATCTGAGTTATTGTAAACATTCGTTATTTTACAAGAAAAAAATTTAAAAGTTTGGACCTTGAAAAACGATTTTTTTCCATGTTCTTTCAGTTTCGAACTTTATAAATAATGATTTTCAAGTTAAATTCAATAAATATTGACAGATATAGGGGTTTTATGACGTTATAAAACGTTTAAACATCTGAGTTATTGTAAACATTTGTTATTTTACAAGAAAAAAATTTGAAAGTTTGGACCTTGAAAATCAACGTTTTTCCATGTTCTTTCAGTTTCAAACTTTATAACTAGCAATTTCCAAGGGAAACTCAATAAATATTGACAGATATAGGTGTTTTATGACGTTATAACACGTTTAAACATCTGTATTATTGTAAACATTCGTTATATTAGAAGAAAAAAATTTGAAAATCGACGTTTTTTCAAGTTTTTTCTGTATCAAACTTCATAACTAGCGATTTTCAAGTGAATCTCTATAAATATTGACAGATATAGGTGTTTTATGACGTTATAAAACGTTTAAACATCTGAGTTATTGTAAACATTCGTTGATTTATAAGAAAAAAATTTAAAAGTTTGGACCTTGAAAATCGACGTTTTTTCAAATTTTTTCTGTATCAAACTTTATAACTAGCGATTTTCAAGTGAATCTCAATAAATATTGACAGATATGGGTGTTTTATGACGTTATAAAACGTTCAAACATCTGTATTATTGTAAACATTCGTTATTTTAGAAGAAAAAAATTTGAAAATCGACGTTTTTTCAAGTTTTTTTAGTATCAAACTTTATATCTAATGATTTTTAAGTGAAATTCAATAAATATTCACAAATATAGGTGTTTTATGACGTTATAACACGTTTAATTATCTGTATTATTGTAATCGTTGTTTATTTTAGAAGAAAAAATATGAAAGTTTGCACCTTGAAAATCAACGTTTTTCCATGTTCTTTCAGTTTCATACTTTATAACTAGCGATTTGTAAATGAAATTTGATGAATATTGACAGATATAGCTGTTTTATGACGTTATAAAACGTGTAAACATCTGAGTTTTTGTAAACATTCGTTATTTTACAAGAAAAAAATTTGAAAGTTTGGACCTTGAAAAACGACTTTTTTCCATGTTCTTTCAGTTTCGAACTTTATAAATAATGATTTTCAAGTTAAATTCAATAAATATTGACAGATATAGGGGTTTTATGACGTTATGAAACGTTTAAACATCTGAGTTATAGTAAACATTCGTTGATTTATAAGAAAAAAATTTAAAAGTTTGGACCTTGAAAATCGACGTTTTTTTAAGTTTTTTCAGTTTCAAACTTTATAAATAATGAATTTTAAATGAAATTCAATGAATATTGACAGATATAGCTGTTTTATGACGTTATAACATGTTTAAACATCTGTATTATTAAATCATTGTTTATTTTCGAAGAAAAAAATTTGAAAATCGACGTTTTTTCAAGTTTTTTCTGTATCAAACTTTATAACTAGCGATTTTCAAGTGAATCTCTATAAATATTGACAGATATAGCTGTTTTATGACGTTATAAAACGTGTAAACATCTGAGTTTTTGTAAACATTCGTTATTTTACAAGAAAAAAATTTGAAAGTTTGGACCTTGAAAAACGACTTTTTTCCATGTTCTTTCAGTTTCGAACTTTATAAATAATGATTTTCAAGTTAAATTCAATAAATATTGACAGATATAGGGGTTTTATGACGTTATGAAACGTTTAAACATCTGAGTTATTGTAAACATTCGTTATTTTACAAGAAAAAAATTTAAAAGTTTGGACCTTGAAAATCGACGTTTTTTCAAGTTTTTTTAGTGTCAGACTTTATAACTAATGAATTTTAAATGAAATTCAATGAATATTCACAAATATAGGTGTTTTATGACGTTATAACACGTTTAAACATCTGTATTATTAAATCATTGTTTATTTTCGAAGAAAAAAATTTGAAAATCGACCTTTTTTTTAAGTTTTTTCTGTATCAAACTTTATAACTAGCGATTTTCAAGTGAATCTCTATAAATATTGACAGATATAGGTGTTTTATGACGTAATAAAATGTTTAAACATCTGAGTTAAACATTCGTTATTTTTCAAGAAAAAAATTTGAAAGTTTGGACTCTGAAAAACGACTTTTTTCCATGTTCTTTCAGTTTCAAACTTTATAAATAATGAATTTTAAATGAAATTCAATGAATATTGACAGATATAGCTGTTTCATGACGTTATAACATGTTCAATTATCTAAATTATTGTAAATATTCGTTATTTTAAAAAAGAAAATTTGAAAGTTTGGACCTTGAAAATCAACGTTTTTCCATGTTCTTTCAGTATCAAACTTTATAACTAGCGATTTGTACATTAAATTCAATAAATATCGACAGATATAGCTGTTTTATGACGTTATAAAACATGTAAACATCTGCGTTTTTGTAAACATTCGTTATTTTACAAGAAAAAAATTTGAAAGTTTGGACCTTGAAAAACGACGTTTTTTCAAGTTTTTTCTGTATCAAACTTTATAACTAGCGATTTTCAAGTGAATCTCAATAAATATTGACAGATATAGGTGTTTTATGACGTTATAAAATATTTAAACATCTGAGTTATTGTAAACATTCGTTGATTTATAAGAAAAAAATTTAAAAGTTTGGACCTTGAAAATCGACGTTTTTTCAAATTTTTTTTGTATCAAACTTTATAACTAGCGATTTTCAAGTGAATCTCAATGAATATTGACAGATATAGGTGTTTTATGACGTTATAAAATATTTAAACATCTGAGTTATTGTAAACATTCGTTGATTTATAAGAAAAAAATTTGAAAGTTTGGACCTTGAAAATCGACGTTTTTCCATGTTCTTTCAGTTTCAAACTTTATAACTAGCGATTTGTACATTAAATTCAATGAATATCGACAGATATAGCTGTTTTATGACGTTATAAAACGTTTAAACATCTGAGTTTTTGTAAACATTCGTTATTTTACAAGAAAAAAATTTGAAAGTTTGGACCTTGAAAATCAACGTTTTTCCATGTTCTTTCAGTATCAAACTTTATAACTAGCGATTTGTACATTAAATTCAATGAATATCGACAGATATAGCTGTTTTATGACGTTATAAAACGTTTAAACATCTGAGTTTTTGTAAACATTCGTTATTTTACAAGAAAAAAATTTGAAAGTTTGGACCTTGAAAAACGACTTTTTTCCATGTTCTTTCAGTTTCGAACTTTATAAATAATGATTTTCAAGTTAAATTCAATAAATATTGACAGATATAGGGGTTTTATGACGTTATAAAACGTTTAAACATCTGAGTTATTGTAAACATTCGTTGATTTATAAGAAAAAAATTTGAAAGTTTGGACCTTGAAAATCGACGTTTTTCCATGTTCTTTCAGTTTCAAACTTTATAACTAGCGATTTGTACATTAAATTCAATGAATATCGACAGATATAGCTGTTTTATGACGTTATAAAACGTTTAAACATCTGAGTTTTTGTAAACATTCGTTATTTTACAAGAAAAAAATTTGAAAGTTTGGACCTTGAAAATCAACGTTTTTCCATGTTCTTTCAGTTTCATACTTTATAACTAGCGATTTGGAAATGAAATTTGATGAATATTGACAGATATAGCTGTTTTATGACGTTATAAAACGTGTAAACATCTGAGTTTTTGTAAACATTCGTTATTTTACAAGAAAAAAATTTGAAAGTTTGGACCTTGAAAAACGACTTTTTTCCATGTTCTTTCAGTTTCGAACTTTATAAATAATGATTTTCAAGTTAAATTCAATAAATATTGACAGATATAGGGGTTTTATGACGTTATGAAACGTTTAAACATCTGAGTTATTGTAAACATTCGTTATTTTACAAGAAAAAAATTTAAAAGTTTGGACCTTGAAAATCGACGTTTTTTCAAGTTTTTTTAGTGTCAGACTTTATAACTAATGAATTTTAAATGAAATTCAATGAATATTCACAAATATAGGTGTTTTATGACGTTATAACACGTTTAAACATCTGTATTATTAAATCATTGTTTATTTTCGAAGAAAAAAATTTGAAAATCGACCTTTTTTTTAAGTTTTTTCTGTATCAAACTTTATAACTAGCGATTTTCAAGTGAATCTCTATAAATATTGACAGATATAGGTGTTTTATGACGTAATAAAATGTTTAAACATCTGAGTTAAACATTCGTTATTTTTCAAGAAAAAAATTTGAAAGTTTGGACTCTGAAAAACGACTTTTTTCCATGTTCTTTCAGTTTCAAACTTTATAAATAATGAATTTTAAATGAAATTCAATGAATATTGACAGATATAGCTGTTTCATGACGTTATAACATGTTCAATTATCTAAATTATTGTAAATATTCGTTATTTTAAAAAAGAAAATTTGAAAGTTTGGACCTTGAAAATCAACGTTTTTCCATGTTCTTTCAGTATCAAACTTTATAACTAGCGATTTGTACATTAAATTCAATAAATATCGACAGATATAGCTGTTTTATGACGTTATAAAACATGTAAACATCTGCGTTTTTGTAAACATTCGTTATTTTACAAGAAAAAAATTTGAAAGTTTGGACCTTGAAAAACGACGTTTTTTCAAGTTTTTTCTGTATCAAACTTTATAACTAGCGATTTTCAAGTGAATCTCAATAAATATTGACAGATATAGGTGTTTTATGACGTTATAAAATATTTAAACATCTGAGTTATTGTAAACATTCGTTGATTTATAAGAAAAAAATTTAAAAGTTTGGACCTTGAAAATCGACGTTTTTTCAAATTTTTTTTGTATCAAACTTTATAACTAGCGATTTTCAAGTGAATCTCAATGAATATTGACAGATATAGGTGTTTTATGACGTTATAAAATATTTAAACATCTGAGTTATTGTAAACATTCGTTGATTTATAAGAAAAAAATTTGAAAGTTTGGACCTTGAAAATCGACGTTTTTCCATGTTCTTTCAGTTTCAAACTTTATAACTAGCGATTTGTACATTAAATTCAATGAATATCGACAGATATAGCTGTTTTATGACGTTATAAAACGTTTAAACATCTGAGTTTTTGTAAACATTCGTTATTTTACAAGAAAAAAATTTGAAAGTTTGGACCTTGAAAATCAACGTTTTTCCATGTTCTTTCAGTATCAAACTTTATAACTAGCGATTTGTACATTAAATTCAATGAATATCGACAGATATAGCTGTTTTATGACGTTATAAAACGTTTAAACATCTGAGTTTTTGTAAACATTCGTTATTTTACAAGAAAAAAATTTGAAAGTTTGGACCTTGAAAAACGACTTTTTTCCATGTTCTTTCAGTTTCGAACTTTATAAATAATGATTTTCAAGTTAAATTCAATAAATATTGACAGATATAGGGGTTTTATGACGTTATAAAACGTTTAAACATCTGAGTTATTGTAAACATTCGTTGATTTATAAGAAAAAAATTTGAAAGTTTGGACCTTGAAAATCGACGTTTTTCCATGTTCTTTCAGTTTCAAACTTTATAACTAGCGATTTGTACATTAAATTCAATGAATATCGACAGATATAGCTGTTTTATGACGTTATAAAACGTTTAAACATCTGAGTTTTTGTAAACATTCGTTATTTTACAAGAAAAAAATTTGAAAGTTTGGACCTTGAAAAACGACTTTTTTCCATGTTCTTTCAGTTTCGAACTTTATAAATAATGATTTTCAAGTTAAATTCAATAAATATTGACAGATATAGGGGTTTTATGACGTTATGAAACGTTTAAACATCTGAGTTATAGTAAACATTCGTTGATTTATAAGAAAAAAATTTAAAAGTTTGGACCTTGAAAATCGACGTTTTTTTAAGTTTTTTCAGTTTCAAACTTTATAAATAATGAATTTTAAATGAAATTCAATGAATATTGACAGATATAGCTGTTTTATGACGTTATAACATGTTTAAACATCTGTATTATTAAATCATTATTTATTTTCGAAGAAAAAAACTTGAAAATCGACGTTTTTTCAAGTTTTTTCTGTATCAAACTTTATAACTAGCGATTTTCAAGTGAATCTCTATAAATATTGACAGATATAGCTGTTTTATGACGTTATAAAACGTTTAAACATCTGAGTTTTTGTAAACATTCGTTATTTTACAAGAAAAAAATTTGAAAGTTTGGACCTTGAAAAACGACTTTTTTCCATGTTCTTTCAGTTTCGAACTTTATAAATAATGATTTTCAAGTTAAATTCAATAAATATTGACAGATATAGGGGTTTTATGACGTTATGAAACGTTTAAACATCTGAGTTATTGTAAACATTCGTTGATTTTTAAGAAAAAAATTTAAAAGTTTGGACCTTGAAAATCGACGTTTTTTCAAATTTTTTCTGTATCAAACTTTATAACTAGAATTTTCAAGTGAATCTCAATAAATATTGACAGATATAGGGGTTTTATGACGTTATAAAACATTTAAACATCTGAGTTATTGTAAACATTCGTTGATTTATAAGAAAAAAATTTGAAAGTTTGGACCTTGAAAATCGACGTTTTTCCATGTTCTTTCAGTTTCAAACTTTATAACTAGCGATTTGTACATTAAATTCAATGAATATCGACAGATATAGCTGTTTTATGACGTTATAAAACGTTTAAACATCTGAGTTTTTGTAAACATTCGTTATTTTACAAGAAAAAAATTTGAAAGTTTGGACCTTGAAAATCAACGTTTTTCCATGTTCTTTCAGTATCAAACTTTATAACTAGCGATTTGTACATTAAATTCAATGAATATCGACAGATATAGCTGTTTTATGACGTTATAAAACGTTTAAACATCTGAGTTTTTGTAAACATTCGTTATTTTACAAGAAAAAAATTTGAAAGTTTGGACCTTGAAAAACGACTTTTTTCCATGTTCTTTCAGTTTCGAACTTTATAAATAATGATTTTCAAGTTAAATTCAATAAATATTGACAGATATAGGGGTTTTATGACGTTATAAAACGTTTAAACATCTGAGTTATTGTAAACATTTGTTATTTTACAAGAAAAAAATTTGAAAGTTTGGACCTTGAAAATCAACGTTTTTCCATGTTCTTTCAGTTTCAAACTTTATAACTAGCAATTTCCAAGGGAAACTCAATAAATATTGACAGATATAGGTGTTTTATGACGTTATAACACGTTTAAACATCTGTATTATTGTAAACATTCGTTATTTTAGAAGAAAAAAATTTGAAAATCGACGTTTTTTCAAGTTTTTTCTGTATCAAACTTTATATCTAATGATTTTTAAGTGAAATTCAATAAATATTCACAAATATAGGTGTTTTATGACGTTATAACACGTTTAATTATCTGTATTATTGTAATCGTTGTTTATTTTAGAAGAAAAAATATGAAAGTTTGCACCTTGAAAATCAACGTTTTTCCATGTTCTTTCAGTTTCATACTTTATAACTAGCGATTTGTAAATGAAATTTGATGAATATTGACAGATATAGCTGTTTTATGACGTTATAAAACGTGTAAACATCTGAGTTTTTGTAAACATTCGTTATTTTACAAGAAAAAAATTTGAAAGTTTGGACCTTGAAAAACGACTTTTTTCCATGTTCTTTCAGTTTCGAACTTTATAAATAATGATTTTCAAGTTAAATTCAATAAATATTGACAGATATAGGGGTTTTATGACGTTATGAAACGTTTAAACATCTGAGTTATTGTAAACATTCGTTATTTTACAAGAAAAAAATTTAAAAGTTTGGACCTTGAAAATCGACGTTTTTTCAAGTTTTTTTAGTGTCAGACTTTATAACTAATGAATTTTAAATGAAATTCAATGAATATTCACAAATATAGGTGTTTTATGACGTTATAACACGTTTAAACATCTGTATTATTAAATCATTGTTTATTTTCGAAGAAAAAAATTTGAAAATCGACCTTTTTTTTAAGTTTTTTCTGTATCAAACTTTATAACTAGCGATTTTCAAGTGAATCTCTATAAATATTGACAGATATAGGTGTTTTATGACGTAATAAAATGTTTAAACATCTGAGTTAAACATTCGTTATTTTTCAAGAAAAAAATTTGAAAGTTTGGACTCTGAAAAACGACTTTTTTCCATGTTCTTTCAGTTTCAAACTTTATAAATAATGAATTTTAAATGAAATTCAATGAATATTGACAGATATAGCTGTTTCATGACGTTATAACATGTTCAATTATCTAAATTATTGTAAATATTCGTTATTTTAAAAAAGAAAATTTGAAAGTTTGGACCTTGAAAATCAACGTTTTTCCATGTTCTTTCAGTATCAAACTTTATAACTAGCGATTTGTACATTAAATTCAATAAATATCGACAGATATAGCTGTTTTATGACGTTATAAAACATGTAAACATCTGCGTTTTTGTAAACATTCGTTATTTTACAAGAAAAAAATTTGAAAGTTTGGACCTTGAAAAACGACGTTTTTTCAAGTTTTTTCTGTATCAAACTTTATAACTAGCGATTTTCAAGTGAATCTCAATAAATATTGACAGATATAGGTGTTTTATGACGTTATAAAATATTTAAACATCTGAGTTATTGTAAACATTCGTTGATTTATAAGAAAAAAATTTAAAAGTTTGGACCTTGAAAATCGACGTTTTTTCAAATTTTTTTTGTATCAAACTTTATAACTAGCGATTTTCAAGTGAATCTCAATGAATATTGACAGATATAGGTGTTTTATGACGTTATAAAATATTTAAACATCTGAGTTTTTGTAAACATTCGTTATTTTACAAGAAAAAAATTTGAAAGTTTGGACCTTGAAAATCAACGTTTTTCCATGTTCTTTCAGTATCAAACTTTATAACTAGCGATTTGTACATTAAATTCAATGAATATCGACAGATATAGCTGTTTTATGACGTTATAAAACGTTTAAACATCTGAGTTTTTGTAAACATTCGTTATTTTACAAGAAAAAAATTTGAAAGTTTGGACCTTGAAAATCGACGTTTTTTTAAGTTTTTTCAGTTTCAAACTTTATAAATAATGAATTTTAAATGAAATTCAATGAATATTGACAGATATAGCTGTTTTATGACGTTATAACATGTTTAAACATCTGTATTATTAAATCATTATTTATTTTCGAAGAAAAAAACTTGAAAATCGACGTTTTTTCAAGTTTTTTCTGTATCAAACTTTATAACTAGCGATTTTCAAGTGAATCTCTATAAATATTGACAGATATAGGTGTTTTATGACGTAATAAAATGTTTAAACATCTAAGTTATTGTAAACATTCGTTATTTTACAAGAAAAAAATTTGAAAGTTTGGACCTTGAAAACCAACGTTTTTCCATGTTCTTTCAGTATCAAACTTTATAACTAGCGATTTGTACATTAAATTTAATGATTATCGACAGATATAGCTGTTTTATGACGTTATAAAATATTTAAACATCTGAGTTATTGTAAACATTCGTTATTTTACAAGAAAAAAATTTAAAAGTTTGGACCTTGAAAAACGATTTTTTTCCATGTTCTTTCAGTTTCGAACTTTATAAATAATGATTTTCAAGTTAAATTCAATAAATATTGACAGATATAGGGGTTTTATGACGTTATAAAACGTTTAAACATCTGAGTTATTGTAAACATTTGTTATTTTACAAGAAAAAAATTTGAAAGTTTGGACCTTGAAAATCAACGTTTTTCCATGTTCTTTCAGTTTCAAACTTTATAACTAGCAATTTCCAAGGGAAACTCAATAAATATTGACAGATATAGGTGTTTTATGACGTTATAACACGTTTAAACATCTGTATTATTGTAAACATTCGTTATATTAGAAGAAAAAAATTTGAAAATCGACGTTTTTTCAAGTTTTTTCTGTATCAAACTTCATAACTAGCGATTTTCAAGTGAATCTCTATAAATATTGACAGATATAGGTGTTTTATGACGTTATAAAACGTTTAAACATCTGAGTTATTGTAAACATTCGTTGATTTATAAGAAAAAAATTTAAAAGTTTGGACCTTGAAAATCGACGTTTTTTCAAATTTTTTCTGTATCAAACTTTATAACTAGCGATTTTCAAGTGAATCTCAATAAATATTGACAGATATGGGTGTTTTATGACGTTATAAAACGTTCAAACATCTGTATTATTGTAAACATTCGTTATTTTAGAAGAAAAAAATTTGAAAATCGACGTTTTTTCAAGTTTTTTTAGTATCAAACTTTATATCTAATGATTTTTAAGTGAAATTCAATAAATATTCACAAATATAGGTGTTTTATGACGTTATAACACGTTTAATTATCTGTATTATTGTAATCGTTGTTTATTTTAGAAGAAAAAATATGAAAGTTTGCACCTTGAAAATCAACGTTTTTCCATGTTCTTTCAGTTTCATACTTTATAACTAGCGATTTGTAAATGAAATTTGATGAATATTGACAGATATAGCTGTTTTATGACGTTATAAAACGTGTAAACATCTGAGTTTTTGTAAACATTCGTTATTTTACAAGAAAAAAATTTGAAAGTTTGGACCTTGAAAAACGACTTTTTTCCATGTTCTTTCAGTTTCGAACTTTATAAATAATGATTTTCAAGTTAAATTCAATAAATATTGACAGATATAGGGGTTTTATGAAGTTATGAAACGTTTAAACATCTGAGTTATAGTAAACATTCGTTGATTTATAAGAAAAAAATTTAAAAGTTTGGACCTTGAAAATCGACGTTTTTTCAAATTTTTTTTGTATCAAACTTTATAACTAGCGATTTTCAAGTGAATCTCAATGAATATTGACAGATATAGGTGTTTTATGACGTTATAAAATATTTAAACATCTGAGTTATTGTAAACATTCGTTGATTTATAAGAAAAAAATTTGAAAGTTTGGACCTTGAAAATCGACGTTTTTCCATGTTCTTTCAGTTTCAAACTTTATAACTAGCGATTTGTACATTAAATTCAATGAATATCGACAGATATAGCTGTTTTATGACGTTATAAAACGTTTAAACATCTGAGTTTTTGTAAACATTCGTTATTTTACAAGAAAAAAATTTGAAAGTTTGGACCTTGAAAATCAACGTTTTTCCATGTTCTTTCAGTATCAAACTTTATAACTAGCGATTTGTACATTAAATTCAATGAATATCGACAGATATAGCTGTTTTATGACGTTATAAAACGTTTAAACATCTGAGTTTTTGTAAACATTCGTTATTTTACAAGAAAAAAATTTGAAAGTTTGGACCTTGAAAAACGACTTTTTTCCATGTTCTTTCAGTTTCGAACTTTATAAATAATGATTTTCAAGTTAAATTCAATAAATATTGACAGATATAGGGGTTTTATGACGTTATAAAACGTTTAAACATCTGAGTTATTGTAAACATTCGTTGATTTATAAGAAAAAAATTTGAAAGTTTGGACCTTGAAAATCGACGTTTTTCCATGTTCTTTCAGTTTCAAACTTTATAACTAGCGATTTGTACATTAAATTCAATGAATATCGACAGATATAGCTGTTTTATGACGTTATAAAACGTTTAAACATCTGAGTTTTTGTAAACATTCGTTATTTTACAAGAAAAAAATTTGAAAGTTTGGACCTTGAAAATCAACGTTTTTCCATGTTCTTTCAGTTTCATACTTTATAACTAGCGATTTGGAAATGAAATTTGATGAATATTGACAGATATAGCTGTTTTATGACGTTATAAAACGTGTAAACATCTGAGTTTTTGTAAACATTCGTTATTTTACAAGAAAAAAATTTGAAAGTTTGGACCTTGAAAAACGACTTTTTTCCATGTTCTTTCAGTTTCGAACTTTATAAATAATGATTTTCAAGTTAAATTCAATAAATATTGACAGATATAGGGGTTTTATGACGTTATGAAACGTTTAAACATCTGAGTTATTGTAAACATTCGTTGATTTATAAGAAAAAAATTTGAAAGTTTGGACCTTGAAAATCGACGTTTTTCCATGTTCTTTCAGTTTCAAACTTTATAACTAGCGATTTGTACATTAAATTCAATGAATATCGACAGATATAGCTGTTTTATGACGTTATAAAACGTTTAAACATCTGAGTTTTTGTAAACATTCGTTATTTTACAAGAAAAAAATTTGAAAGTTTGGACCTTGAAAATCAACGTTTTTCCATGTTCTTTCAGTTTCATACTTTATAACTAGCGATTTGGAAATGAAATTTGATGAATATTGACAGATATAGCTGTTTTATGACGTTATAAAACGTGTAAACATCTGAGTTTTTGTAAACATTCGTTATTTTACAAGAAAAAAATTTGAAAGTTTGGACCTTGAAAAACGACTTTTTTCCATGTTCTTTCAGTTTCGAACTTTATAAATAATGATTTTCAAGTTAAATTCAATAAATATTGACAGATATAGGGGTTTTATGACGTTATGAAACGTTTAAACATCTGAGTTATAGTAAACATTCGTTGATTTATAAGAAAAAAATTTAAAAGTTTGGACCTTGAAAATCGACGTTTTTTTAAGTTTTTTCAGTTTCAAACTTTATAAATAATGAATTTTAAATGAAATTCAATGAATATTGACAGATATAGCTGTTTTATGACGTTATAACATGTTTAAACATCTGTATTATTAAATCATTATTTATTTTCGAAGAAAAAAACTTGAAAATCGACGTTTTTTCAAGTTTTTTCTGTATCAAACTTTATAACTAGCGATTTTCAAGTGAATCTCTATAAATATTGACAGATATAGGTGTTTTATGACGTAATAAAATGTTTAAACATCTAAGTTATTGTAAACATTCGTTATTTTACAAGAAAAAAATTTGAAAGTTTGGACCTTGAAAACCAACGTTTTTCCATGTTCTTTCAGTATCAAACTTTATAACTAGCGATTTGTACATTAAATTTAATGATTATCGACAGATATAGCTGTTTTATGACGTTATAAAATATTTAAACATCTGAGTTATTGTAAACATTCGTTATTTTACAAGAAAAAAATTTAAAAGTTTGGACCTTGAAAAACGATTTTTTTCCATGTTCTTTCAGTTTCGAACTTTATAAATAATGATTTTCAAGTTAAATTCAATAAATATTGACAGATATAGGGGTTTTATGACGTTATGAAACGTTTAAACATCTGAGTTATAGTAAACATTCGTTGATTTATAAGAAAAAAATTTAAAAGTTTGGACCTTGAAAATCGACGTTTTTTCAAGTTTTTTTAGTGTCAGACTTTATAACTAATGAATTTTAAATGAAATTCAATGAATATTCACAAATATAGGTGTTTTATGACGTTATAACACGTTTAAACATCTGTATTATTAAATCATTGTTTATTTTCGAAGAAAAAAATTTGAAAATCGACCTTTTTTTTAAGTTTTTTCTGTATCAAACTTTATAACTAGCGATTTTCAAGTGAATCTCTATAAATATTGACAGATATAGGTGTTTTATGACGTAATAAAATGTTTAAACATCTGAGTTAAACATTCGTTATTTTTCAAGAAAAAAATTTGAAAGTTTGGACTCTGAAAAACGACTTTTTTCCATGTTCTTTCAGTTTCAAACTTTATAAATAATGAATTTTAAATGAAATTCAATGAATATTGACAGATATAGCTGTTTCATGACGTTATAACATGTTCAATTATCTAAATTATTGTAAATATTCGTTATTTTAAAAAAGAAAATTTGAAAGTTTGGACCTTGAAAATCAACGTTTTTCCATGTTCTTTCAGTATCAAACTTTATAACTAGCGATTTGTACATTAAATTCAATAAATATCGACAGATATAGCTGTTTTATGACGTTATAAAACATGTAAACATCTGCGTTTTTGTAAACATTCGTTATTTTACAAGAAAAAAATTTGAAAGTTTGGACCTTGAAAAACGACGTTTTTTCAAGTTTTTTCTGTATCAAACTTTATAACTAGCGATTTTCAAGTGAATCTCAATAAATATTGACAGATATAGGTGTTTTATGACGTTATAAAATATTTAAACATCTGAGTTATTGTAAACATTCGTTGATTTATAAGAAAAAAATTTAAAAGTTTGGACCTTGAAAATCGACGTTTTTTCAAATTTTTTTTGTATCAAACTTTATAACTAGCGATTTTCAAGTGAATCTCAATGAATATTGACAGATATAGGTGTTTTATGACGTTATAAAATATTTAAACATCTGAGTTATTGTAAACATTCGTTGATTTATAAGAAAAAAATTTGAAAGTTTGGACCTTGAAAATCGACGTTTTTCCATGTTCTTTCAGTTTCAAACTTTATAACTAGCGATTTGTACATTAAATTCAATGAATATCGACAGATATAGCTGTTTTATGACGTTATAAAACGTTTAAACATCTGAGTTTTTGTAAACATTCGTTATTTTACAAGAAAAAAATTTGAAAGTTTGGACCTTGAAAATCAACGTTTTTCCATGTTCTTTCAGTATCAAACTTTATAACTAGCGATTTGTACATTAAATTCAATGAATATCGACAGATATAGCTGTTTTATGACGTTATAAAACGTTTAAACATCTGAGTTTTTGTAAACATTCGTTATTTTACAAGAAAAAAATTTGAAAGTTTGGACCTTGAAAAACGACTTTTTTCCATGTTCTTTCAGTTTCGAACTTTATAAATAATGATTTTCAAGTTAAATTCAATAAATATTGACAGATATAGGGGTTTTATGACGTTATAAAACGTTTAAACATCTGAGTTATTGTAAACATTCGTTGATTTATAAGAAAAAAATTTGAAAGTTTGGACCTTGAAAATCGACGTTTTTCCATGTTCTTTCAGTTTCAAACTTTATAACTAGCGATTTGTACATTAAATTCAATGAATATCGACAGATATAGCTGTTTTATGACGTTATAAAACGTTTAAACATCTGAGTTTTTGTAAACATTCGTTATTTTACAAGAAAAAAATTTGAAAGTTTGGACCTTGAAAAACGACTTTTTTCCATGTTCTTTCAGTTTCGAACTTTATAAATAATGATTTTCAAGTTAAATTCAATAAATATTGACAGATATAGGGGTTTTATGACGTTATGAAACGTTTAAACATCTGAGTTATAGTAAACATTCGTTGATTTATAAGAAAAAAATTTAAAAGTTTGGACCTTGAAAATCGACGTTTTTTTAAGTTTTTTCAGTTTCAAACTTTATAAATAATGAATTTTAAATGAAATTCAATGAATATTGACAGATATAGCTGTTTTATGACGTTATAACATGTTTAAACATCTGTATTATTAAATCATTATTTATTTTCGAAGAAAAAAACTTGAAAATCGACGTTTTTTCAAGTTTTTTCTGTATCAAACTTTATAACTAGCGATTTTCAAGTGAATCTCTATAAATATTGACAGATATAGCTGTTTTATGACGTTATAAAACGTTTAAACATCTGAGTTTTTGTAAACATTCGTTATTTTACAAGAAAAAAATTTGAAAGTTTGGACCTTGAAAAACGACTTTTTTCCATGTTCTTTCAGTTTCGAACTTTATAAATAATGATTTTCAAGTTAAATTCAATAAATATTGACAGATATAGGGGTTTTATGACGTTATGAAACGTTTAAACATCTGAGTTATTGTAAACATTCGTTGATTTTTAAGAAAAAAATTTAAAAGTTTGGACCTTGAAAATCGACGTTTTTTCAAATTTTTTCTGTATCAAACTTTATAACTAGAATTTTCAAGTGAATCTCAATAAATATTGACAGATATAGGGGTTTTATGACGTTATAAAACGTTTAAACATCTGAGTTATTGTAAACATTCGTTGATTTATAAGAAAAAAATTTGAAAGTTTGGACCTTGAAAATCGACGTTTTTCCATGTTCTTTCAGTTTCAAACTTTATAACTAGCGATTTGTACATTAAATTCAATGAATATCGACAGATATAGCTGTTTTATGACGTTATAAAACGTTTAAACATCTGAGTTTTTGTAAACATTCGTTATTTTACAAGAAAAAAATTTGAAAGTTTGGACCTTGAAAATCAACGTTTTTCCATGTTCTTTCAGTATCAAACTTTATAACTAGCGATTTGTACATTAAATTCAATGAATATCGACAGATATAGCTGTTTTATGACGTTATAAAACGTTTAAACATCTGAGTTTTTGTAAACATTCGTTATTTTACAAGAAAAAAATTTGAAAGTTTGGACCTTGAAAAACGACTTTTTTCCATGTTCTTTCAGTTTCGAACTTTATAAATAATGATTTTCAAGTTAAATTCAATAAATATTGACAGATATAGGGGTTTTATGACGTTATAAAACGTTTAAACATCTGAGTTATTGTAAACATTTGTTATTTTACAAGAAAAAAATTTGAAAGTTTGGACCTTGAAAATCAACGTTTTTCCATGTTCTTTCAGTTTCAAACTTTATAACTAGCAATTTCCAAGGGAAACTCAATAAATATTGACAGATATAGGTGTTTTATGACGTTATAACACGTTTAAACATCTGTATTATTGTAAACATTCGTTATTTTAGAAGAAAAAAATTTGAAAATCGACGTTTTTTCAAGTTTTTTCTGTATCAAACTTTATATCTAATGATTTTTAAGTGAAATTCAATAAATATTCACAAATATAGGTGTTTTATGACGTTATAACACGTTTAATTATCTGTATTATTGTAATCGTTGTTTATTTTAGAAGAAAAAATATGAAAATTTGCACCTTGAAAATCAACGTTTTTCCATGTTCTTTCAGTTTCATACTTTATAACTAGCGATTTGTAAATGAAATTTGATGAATATTGACAGATATAGCTGTTTTATGACGTTATAAAACGTGTAAACATCTGAGTTTTTGTAAACATTCGTTATTTTACAAGAAAAAAATTTGAAAGTTTGGACCTTGAAAAACGACTTTTTTCCATGTTCTTTCAGTTTCGAACTTTATAAATAATGATTTTCAAGTTAAATTCAATAAATATTGACAGATATAGGGGTTTTATGACGTTATGAAACGTTTAAACATCTGAGTTATTGTAAACATTCGTTATTTTACAAGAAAAAAATTTAAAAGTTTGGACCTTGAAAATCGACGTTTTTTCAAGTTTTTTTAGTGTCAGACTTTATAACTAATGAATTTTAAATGAAATTCAATGAATATTCACAAATATAGGTGTTTTATGACGTTATAACACGTTTAAACATCTGTATTATTAAATCATTGTTTATTTTCGAAGAAAAAAATTTGAAAATCGACCTTTTTTTTAAGTTTTTTCTGTATCAAACTTTATAACTAGCGATTTTCAAGTGAATCTCTATAAATATTGACAGATATAGGTGTTTTATGACGTAATAAAATGTTTAAACATCTGAGTTAAACATTCGTTATTTTTCAAGAAAAAAATTTGAAAGTTTGGACTCTGAAAAACGACTTTTTTCCATGTTCTTTCAGTTTCAAACTTTATAAATAATGAATTTTAAATGAAATTCAATGAATATTGACAGATATAGCTGTTTCATGACGTTATAACATGTTCAATTATCTAAATTATTGTAAATATTCGTTATTTTAAAAAAGAAAATTTGAAAGTTTGGACCTTGAAAATCAACGTTTTTCCATGTTCTTTCAGTATCAAACTTTATAACTAGCGATTTGTACATTAAATTCAATAAATATCGACAGATATAGCTGTTTTATGACGTTATAAAACATGTAAACATCTGCGTTTTTGTAAACATTCGTTATTTTACAAGAAAAAAATTTGAAAGTTTGGACCTTGAAAAACGACGTTTTTTCAAGTTTTTTCTGTATCAAACTTTATAACTAGCGATTTTCAAGTGAATCTCAATAAATATTGACAGATATAGGTGTTTTATGACGTTATAAAATATTTAAACATCTGAGTTATTGTAAACATTCGTTGATTTATAAGAAAAAAATTTAAAAGTTTGGACCTTGAAAATCGACGTTTTTTCAAATTTTTTTTGTATCAAACTTTATAACTAGCGATTTTCAAGTGAATCTCAATGAATATTGACAGATATAGGTGTTTTATGACGTTATAAAATATTTAAACATCTGAGTTATTGTAAACATTCGTTATTTTACAAGAAAAAAATTTGAAAGTTTGGACCTTGAAAATCAACGTTTTTCCATGTTCTTTCAGTATCAAACTTTATAACTAGCGATTTGTACATTAAATTCAATGAATATCGACAGATATAGCTGTTTTATGACGTTATAAAACGTTTAAACATCTGAGTTTTTGTAAACATTCGTTATTTTACAAGAAAAA
>WSYQ01001445.1:0-52619 GCA_011426435.1 Lysiphlebus fabarum
TTTATAACTAGCGATTTTCAAGTGAATCTCTATAAATATTGACAGATATAGGTGTTTTATGACGTAATAAAATGTTTAAACATCTGAGTTAAACATTCGTTATTTTTCAAGAAAAAAATTTGAAAGTTTGGACTCTGAAAAACGACTTTTTTCCATGTTCTTTCAGTTTCAAACTTTATAAATAATGAATTTTAAATGAAATTCAATGAATATTGACAGATATAGCTGTTTCATGACGTTATAACATGTTCAATTATCTAAATTATTGTAAATATTCGTTATTTTAAAAAAGAAAATTTGAAAGTTTGGACCTTGAAAATCAACGTTTTTCCATGTTCTTTCAGTATCAAACTTTATAACTAGCGATTTGTACATTAAATTCAATAAATATCGACAGATATAGCTGTTTTATGACGTTATAAAACATGTAAACATCTGCGTTTTTGTAAACATTCGTTATTTTACAAGAAAAAAATTTGAAAGTTTGGACCTTGAAAAACGACGTTTTTTCAAGTTTTTTCTGTATCAAACTTTATAACTAGCGATTTTCAAGTGAATCTCAATAAATATTGACAGATATAGGTGTTTTATGACGTTATAAAATATTTAAACATCTGAGTTATTGTAAACATTCGTTGATTTATAAGAAAAAAATTTAAAAGTTTGGACCTTGAAAATCGACGTTTTTTCAAATTTTTTTTGTATCAAACTTTATAACTAGCGATTTTCAAGTGAATCTCAATGAATATTGACAGATATAGGTGTTTTATGACGTTATAAAATATTTAAACATCTGAGTTATTGTAAACATTCGTTGATTTATAAGAAAAAAATTTGAAAGTTTGGACCTTGAAAATCGACGTTTTTCCATGTTCTTTCAGTTTCAAACTTTATAACTAGCGATTTGTACATTAAATTCAATGAATATCGACAGATATAGCTGTTTTATGACGTTATAAAACGTTTAAACATCTGAGTTTTTGTAAACATTCGTTATTTTACAAGAAAAAAATTTGAAAGTTTGGACCTTGAAAATCAACGTTTTTCCATGTTCTTTCAGTATCAAACTTTATAACTAGCGATTTGTACATTAAATTCAATGAATATCGACAGATATAGCTGTTTTATGACGTTATAAAACGTTTAAACATCTGAGTTTTTGTAAACATTCGTTATTTTACAAGAAAAAAATTTGAAAGTTTGGACCTTGAAAAACGACTTTTTTCCATGTTCTTTCAGTTTCGAACTTTATAAATAATGATTTTCAAGTTAAATTCAATAAATATTGACAGATATAGGGGTTTTATGACGTTATAAAACGTTTAAACATCTGAGTTATTGTAAACATTCGTTGATTTATAAGAAAAAAATTTGAAAGTTTGGACCTTGAAAATCGACGTTTTTCCATGTTCTTTCAGTTTCAAACTTTATAACTAGCGATTTGTACATTAAATTCAATGAATATCGACAGATATAGCTGTTTTATGACGTTATAAAACGTTTAAACATCTGAGTTTTTGTAAACATTCGTTATTTTACAAGAAAAAAATTTGAAAGTTTGGACCTTGAAAAACGACTTTTTTCCATGTTCTTTCAGTTTCGAACTTTATAAATAATGATTTTCAAGTTAAATTCAATAAATATTGACAGATATAGGGGTTTTATGACGTTATGAAACGTTTAAACATCTGAGTTATAGTAAACATTCGTTGATTTATAAGAAAAAAATTTAAAAGTTTGGACCTTGAAAATCGACGTTTTTTTAAGTTTTTTCAGTTTCAAACTTTATAAATAATGAATTTTAAATGAAATTCAATGAATATTGACAGATATAGCTGTTTTATGACGTTATAACATGTTTAAACATCTGTATTATTAAATCATTATTTATTTTCGAAGAAAAAAACTTGAAAATCGACGTTTTTTCAAGTTTTTTCTGTATCAAACTTTATAACTAGCGATTTTCAAGTGAATCTCTATAAATATTGACAGATATAGCTGTTTTATGACGTTATAAAACGTTTAAACATCTGAGTTTTTGTAAACATTCGTTATTTTACAAGAAAAAAATTTGAAAGTTTGGACCTTGAAAAACGACTTTTTTCCATGTTCTTTCAGTTTCGAACTTTATAAATAATGATTTTCAAGTTAAATTCAATAAATATTGACAGATATAGGGGTTTTATGACGTTATGAAACGTTTAAACATCTGAGTTATTGTAAACATTCGTTGATTTTTAAGAAAAAAATTTAAAAGTTTGGACCTTGAAAATCGACGTTTTTTCAAATTTTTTCTGTATCAAACTTTATAACTAGAATTTTCAAGTGAATCTCAATAAATATTGACAGATATAGGGGTTTTATGACGTTATAAAACGTTTAAACATCTGAGTTATTGTAAACATTCGTTGATTTATAAGAAAAAAATTTGAAAGTTTGGACCTTGAAAATCGACGTTTTTCCATGTTCTTTCAGTTTCAAACTTTATAACTAGCGATTTGTACATTAAATTCAATGAATATCGACAGATATAGCTGTTTTATGACGTTATAAAACGTTTAAACATCTGAGTTTTTGTAAACATTCGTTATTTTACAAGAAAAAAATTTGAAAGTTTGGACCTTGAAAATCAACGTTTTTCCATGTTCTTTCAGTATCAAACTTTATAACTAGCGATTTGTACATTAAATTCAATGAATATCGACAGATATAGCTGTTTTATGACGTTATAAAACGTTTAAACATCTGAGTTTTTGTAAACATTCGTTATTTTACAAGAAAAAAATTTGAAAGTTTGGACCTTGAAAAACGACTTTTTTCCATGTTCTTTCAGTTTCGAACTTTATAAATAATGATTTTCAAGTTAAATTCAATAAATATTGACAGATATAGGGGTTTTATGACGTTATAAAACGTTTAAACATCTGAGTTATTGTAAACATTTGTTATTTTACAAGAAAAAAATTTGAAAGTTTGGACCTTGAAAATCAACGTTTTTCCATGTTCTTTCAGTTTCAAACTTTATAACTAGCAATTTCCAAGGGAAACTCAATAAATATTGACAGATATAGGTGTTTTATGACGTTATAACACGTTTAAACATCTGTATTATTGTAAACATTCGTTATTTTAGAAGAAAAAAATTTGAAAATCGACGTTTTTTCAAGTTTTTTCTGTATCAAACTTTATATCTAATGATTTTTAAGTGAAATTCAATAAATATTCACAAATATAGGTGTTTTATGACGTTATAACACGTTTAATTATCTGTATTATTGTAATCGTTGTTTATTTTAGAAGAAAAAATATGAAAGTTTGCACCTTGAAAATCAACGTTTTTCCATGTTCTTTCAGTTTCATACTTTATAACTAGCGATTTGTAAATGAAATTTGATGAATATTGACAGATATAGCTGTTTTATGACGTTATAAAACGTGTAAACATCTGAGTTTTTGTAAACATTCGTTATTTTACAAGAAAAAAATTTGAAAGTTTGGACCTTGAAAAACGACTTTTTTCCATGTTCTTTCAGTTTCGAACTTTATAAATAATGATTTTCAAGTTAAATTCAATAAATATTGACAGATATAGGGGTTTTATGACGTTATGAAACGTTTAAACATCTGAGTTATTGTAAACATTCGTTATTTTACAAGAAAAAAATTTAAAAGTTTGGACCTTGAAAATCGACGTTTTTTCAAGTTTTTTTAGTGTCAGACTTTATAACTAATGAATTTTAAATGAAATTCAATGAATATTCACAAATATAGGTGTTTTATGACGTTATAACACGTTTAAACATCTGTATTATTAAATCATTGTTTATTTTCGAAGAAAAAAATTTGAAAATCGACCTTTTTTTTAAGTTTTTTCTGTATCAAACTTTATAACTAGCGATTTTCAAGTGAATCTCTATAAATATTGACAGATATAGGTGTTTTATGACGTAATAAAATGTTTAAACATCTGAGTTAAACATTCGTTATTTTTCAAGAAAAAAATTTGAAAGTTTGGACTCTGAAAAACGACTTTTTTCCATGTTCTTTCAGTTTCAAACTTTATAAATAATGAATTTTAAATGAAATTCAATGAATATTGACAGATATAGCTGTTTCATGACGTTATAACATGTTCAATTATCTAAATTATTGTAAATATTCGTTATTTTAAAAAAGAAAATTTGAAAGTTTGGACCTTGAAAATCAACGTTTTTCCATGTTCTTTCAGTATCAAACTTTATAACTAGCGATTTGTACATTAAATTCAATAAATATCGACAGATATAGCTGTTTTATGACGTTATAAAACATGTAAACATCTGCGTTTTTGTAAACATTCGTTATTTTACAAGAAAAAAATTTGAAAGTTTGGACCTTGAAAAACGACGTTTTTTCAAGTTTTTTCTGTATCAAACTTTATAACTAGCGATTTTCAAGTGAATCTCAATAAATATTGACAGATATAGGTGTTTTATGACGTTATAAAATATTTAAACATCTGAGTTATTGTAAACATTCGTTGATTTATAAGAAAAAAATTTAAAAGTTTGGACCTTGAAAATCGACGTTTTTTCAAATTTTTTTTGTATCAAACTTTATAACTAGCGATTTTCAAGTGAATCTCAATGAATATTGACAGATATAGGTGTTTTATGACGTTATAAAATATTTAAACATCTGAGTTATTGTAAACATTCGTTATTTTACAAGAAAAAAATTTGAAAGTTTGGACCTTGAAAATCAACGTTTTTCCATGTTCTTTCAGTATCAAACTTTATAACTAGCGATTTGTACATTAAATTCAATGAATATCGACAGATATAGCTGTTTTATGACGTTATAAAACGTTTAAACATCTGAGTTTTTGTAAACATTCGTTATTTTACAAGAAAAAAATTTGAAAGTTTGGACCTTGAAAAACGACTTTTTTCCATGTTCTTTCAGTTTCGAACTTTATAAATAATGATTTTCAAGTTAAATTCAATAAATATTGACAGATATAGGGGTTTTATGACGTTATAAAACGTTTAAACATCTGAGTTATTGTAAACATTCGTTGATTTATAAGAAAAAAATTTGAAAGTTTGGACCTTGAAAATCGACGTTTTTCCATGTTCTTTCAGTTTCAAACTTTATAACTAGCGATTTGTACATTAAATTCAATGAATATCGACAGATATAGCTGTTTTATGACGTTATAAAACGTTTAAACATCTGAGTTTTTGTAAACATTCGTTATTTTACAAGAAAAAAATTTGAAAGTTTGGACCTTGAAAATCAACGTTTTTCCATGTTCTTTCAGTTTCATACTTTATAACTAGCGATTTGGAAATGAAATTTGATGAATATTGACAGATATAGCTGTTTTATGACGTTATAAAACGTGTAAACATCTGAGTTTTTGTAAACATTCGTTATTTTACAAGAAAAAAATTTGAAAGTTTGGACCTTGAAAAACGACTTTTTTCCATGTTCTTTCAGTTTCGAACTTTATAAATAATGATTTTCAAGTTAAATTCAATAAATATTGACAGATATAGGGGTTTTATGACGTTATGAAACGTTTAAACATCTGAGTTATAGTAAACATTCGTTGATTTATAAGAAAAAAATTTAAAAGTTTGGACCTTGAAAATCGACGTTTTTTTAAGTTTTTTCAGTTTCAAACTTTATAAATAATGAATTTTAAATGAAATTCAATGAATATTGACAGATATAGCTGTTTTATGACGTTATAACATGTTTAAACATCTGTATTATTAAATCATTATTTATTTTCGAAGAAAAAAACTTGAAAATCGACGTTTTTTCAAGTTTTTTCTGTATCAAACTTTATAACTAGCGATTTTCAAGTGAATCTCTATAAATATTGACAGATATAGGTGTTTTATGACGTAATAAAATGTTTAAACATCTAAGTTATTGTAAACATTCGTTATTTTACAAGAAAAAAATTTGAAAGTTTGGACCTTGAAAACCAACGTTTTTCCATGTTCTTTCAGTATCAAACTTTATAACTAGCGATTTGTACATTAAATTTAATGATTATCGACAGATATAGCTGTTTTATGACGTTATAAAATATTTAAACATCTGAGTTATTGTAAACATTCGTTATTTTACAAGAAAAAAATTTAAAAGTTTGGACCTTGAAAAACGATTTTTTTCCATGTTCTTTCAGTTTCGAACTTTATAAATAATGATTTTCAAGTTAAATTCAATAAATATTGACAGATATAGGGGTTTTATGACGTTATAAAACGTTTAAACATCTGAGTTATTGTAAACATTTGTTATTTTACAAGAAAAAAATTTGAAAGTTTGGACCTTGAAAATCAACGTTTTTCCATGTTCTTTCAGTTTCAAACTTTATAACTAGCAATTTCCAAGGGAAACTCAATAAATATTGACAGATATAGGTGTTTTATGACGTTATAACACGTTTAAACATCTGTATTATTGTAAACATTCGTTATATTAGAAGAAAAAAATTTGAAAATCGACGTTTTTTCAAGTTTTTTCTGTATCAAACTTCATAACTAGCGATTTTCAAGTGAATCTCTATAAATATTGACAGATATAGGTGTTTTATGACGTTATAAAACGTTTAAACATCTGAGTTATTGTAAACATTCGTTGATTTATAAGAAAAAAATTTAAAAGTTTGGACCTTGAAAATCGACGTTTTTTCAAATTTTTTCTGTATCAAACTTTATAACTAGCGATTTTCAAGTGAATCTCAATAAATATTGACAGATATGGGTGTTTTATGACGTTATAAAACGTTCAAACATCTGTATTATTGTAAACATTCGTTATTTTAGAAGAAAAAAATTTGAAAATCGACGTTTTTTCAAGTTTTTTTAGTATCAAACTTTATATCTAATGATTTTTAAGTGAAATTCAATAAATATTCACAAATATAGGTGTTTTATGACGTTATAACACGTTTAATTATCTGTATTATTGTAATCGTTGTTTATTTTAGAAGAAAAAATATGAAAGTTTGCACCTTGAAAATCAACGTTTTTCCATGTTCTTTCAGTTTCATACTTTATAACTAGCGATTTGTAAATGAAATTTGATGAATATTGACAGATATAGCTGTTTTATGACGTTATAAAACGTGTAAACATCTGAGTTTTTGTAAACATTCGTTATTTTACAAGAAAAAAATTTGAAAGTTTGGACCTTGAAAAACGACTTTTTTCCATGTTCTTTCAGTTTCGAACTTTATAAATAATGATTTTCAAGTTAAATTCAATAAATATTGACAGATATAGGGGTTTTATGAAGTTATGAAACGTTTAAACATCTGAGTTATAGTAAACATTCGTTGATTTATAAGAAAAAAATTTAAAAGTTTGGACCTTGAAAATCGACGTTTTTTCAAATTTTTTTTGTATCAAACTTTATAACTAGCGATTTTCAAGTGAATCTCAATGAATATTGACAGATATAGGTGTTTTATGACGTTATAAAATATTTAAACATCTGAGTTATTGTAAACATTCGTTGATTTATAAGAAAAAAATTTGAAAGTTTGGACCTTGAAAATCGACGTTTTTCCATGTTCTTTCAGTTTCAAACTTTATAACTAGCGATTTGTACATTAAATTCAATGAATATCGACAGATATAGCTGTTTTATGACGTTATAAAACGTTTAAACATCTGAGTTTTTGTAAACATTCGTTATTTATAAGAAAAAAATTTGAAAGTTTGGACCTTGAAAATCGACGTTTTTCCATGTTCTTTCAGTTTCAAACTTTATAACTAGCGATTTGTACATTAAATTCAATGAATATCGACAGATATAGCTGTTTTATGACGTTATAAAACGTTTAAACATCTGAGTTTTTGTAAACATTCGTTATTTTACAAGAAAAAAATTTGAAAGTTTGGACCTTGAAAATCAACGTTTTTCCATGTTCTTTCAGTTTCATACTTTATAACTAGCGATTTGGAAATGAAATTTGATGAATATTGACAGATATAGCTGTTTTATGACGTTATAAAACGTGTAAACATCTGAGTTTTTGTAAACATTCGTTATTTTACAAGAAAAAAATTTGAAAGTTTGGACCTTGAAAAACGACTTTTTTCCATGTTCTTTCAGTTTCGAACTTTATAAATAATGATTTTCAAGTTAAATTCAATAAATATTGACAGATATAGGGGTTTTATGACGTTATGAAACGTTTAAACATCTGAGTTATTGTAAACATTCGTTGATTTATAAGAAAAAAATTTGAAAGTTTGGACCTTGAAAATCGACGTTTTTCCATGTTCTTTCAGTTTCAAACTTTATAACTAGCGATTTGTACATTAAATTCAATGAATATCGACAGATATAGCTGTTTTATGACGTTATAAAACGTTTAAACATCTGAGTTTTTGTAAACATTCGTTATTTTACAAGAAAAAAATTTGAAAGTTTGGACCTTGAAAATCAACGTTTTTCCATGTTCTTTCAGTTTCATACTTTATAACTAGCGATTTGGAAATGAAATTTGATGAATATTGACAGATATAGCTGTTTTATGACGTTATAAAACGTGTAAACATCTGAGTTTTTGTAAACATTCGTTATTTTACAAGAAAAAAATTTGAAAGTTTGGACCTTGAAAAACGACTTTTTTCCATGTTCTTTCAGTTTCGAACTTTATAAATAATGATTTTCAAGTTAAATTCAATAAATATTGACAGATATAGGGGTTTTATGACGTTATGAAACGTTTAAACATCTGAGTTATAGTAAACATTCGTTGATTTATAAGAAAAAAATTTAAAAGTTTGGACCTTGAAAATCGACGTTTTTTTAAGTTTTTTCAGTTTCAAACTTTATAAATAATGAATTTTAAATGAAATTCAATGAATATTGACAGATATAGCTGTTTTATGACGTTATAACATGTTTAAACATCTGTATTATTAAATCATTATTTATTTTCGAAGAAAAAAACTTGAAAATCGACGTTTTTTCAAGTTTTTTCTGTATCAAACTTTATAACTAGCGATTTTCAAGTGAATCTCTATAAATATTGACAGATATAGGTGTTTTATGACGTAATAAAATGTTTAAACATCTAAGTTATTGTAAACATTCGTTATTTTACAAGAAAAAAATTTGAAAGTTTGGACCTTGAAAACCAACGTTTTTCCATGTTCTTTCAGTATCTAACTTTATAACTAGCGATTTGTACATTAAATTTAATGATTATCGACAGATATAGCTGTTTTATGACGTTATAAAATATTTAAACATCTGAGTTATTGTAAACATTCGTTATTTTACAAGAAAAAAATTTAAAAGTTTGGACCTTGAAAAACGATTTTTTTCCATGTTCTTTCAGTTTCGAACTTTATAAATAATGATTTTCAAGTTAAATTCAATAAATATTGACAGATATAGGGGTTTTATGACGTTATAAAACGTTTAAACATCTGAGTTATTGTAAACATTTGTTATTTTACAAGAAAAAAATTTGAAAGTTTGGACCTTGAAAATCAACGTTTTTCCATGTTCTTTCAGTTTCAAACTTTATAACTAGCAATTTCCAAGGGAAACTCAATAAATATTGACAGATATAGGTGTTTTATGACGTTATAACACGTTTAAACATCTGTATTATTGTAAACATTCGTTATATTAGAAGAAAAAAATTTGAAAATCGACGTTTTTTCAAGTTTTTTCTGTATCAAACTTCATAACTAGCGATTTTCAAGTGAATCTCTATAAATATTGACAGATATAGGTGTTTTATGACGTTATAAAACGTTTAAACATCTGAGTTATTGTAAACATTCGTTGATTTATAAGAAAAAAATTTAAAAGTTTGGACCTTGAAAATCGACGTTTTTTCAAATTTTTTCTGTATCAAACTTTATAACTAGCGATTTTCAAGTGAATCTCAATAAATATTGACAGATATGGGTGTTTTATGACGTTATAAAACGTTCAAACATCTGTATTATTGTAAACATTCGTTATTTTAGAAGAAAAAAATTTGAAAATCGACGTTTTTTCAAGTTTTTTTAGTATCAAACTTTATATCTAATGATTTTTAAGTGAAATTCAATAAATATTCACAAATATAGGTGTTTTATGACGTTATAACACGTTTAATTATCTGTATTATTGTAATCGTTGTTTATTTTAGAAGAAAAAATATGAAAGTTTGCACCTTGAAAATCAACGTTTTTCCATGTTCTTTCAGTTTCATACTTTATAACTAGCGATTTGTAAATGAAATTTGATGAATATTGACAGATATAGCTGTTTTATGACGTTATAAAACGTGTAAACATCTGAGTTTTTGTAAACATTCGTTATTTTACAAGAAAAAAATTTGAAAGTTTGGACCTTGAAAAACGACTTTTTTCCATGTTCTTTCAGTTTCGAACTTTATAAATAATGATTTTCAAGTTAAATTCAATAAATATTGACAGATATAGGGGTTTTATGACGTTATGAAACGTTTAAACATCTGAGTTATAGTAAACATTCGTTGATTTATAAGAAAAAAATTTAAAAGTTTGGACCTTGAAAATCGACGTTTTTTTAAGTTTTTTCAGTTTCAAACTTTATAAATAATGAATTTTAAATGAAATTCAATGAATATTGACAGATATAGCTGTTTTATGACGTTATAACATGTTTAAACATCTGTATTATTAAATCATTGTTTATTTTCGAAGAAAAAAATTTGAAAATCGACGTTTTTTCAAGTTTTTTCTGTATCAAACTTTATAACTAGCGATTTTCAAGTGAATCTCTATAAATATTGACAGATATAGCTGTTTTATGACGTTATAAAACGTTTAAACATCTGAGTTTTTGTAAACATTCGTTATTTTACAAGAAAAAAATTTGAAAGTTTGGACCTTGAAAAACGACTTTTTTCCATGTTCTTTCAGTTTCGAACTTTATAAATAATGATTTTCAAGTTAAATTCAATAAATATTGACAGATATAGGGGTTTTATGACGTTATGAAACGTTTAAACATCTGAGTTATAGTAAACATTCGTTGATTTATAAGAAAAAAATTTAAAAGTTTGGACCTTGAAAATCGACGTTTTTTTAAGTTTTTTCAGTTTCAAACTTTATAAATAATGAATTTTAAATGAAATTCAATGAATATTGACAGATATAGCTGTTTTATGACGTTATAACATGTTTAAACATCTGTATTATTAAATCATTATTTATTTTCGAAGAAAAAAACTTGAAAATCGACGTTTTTTCAAGTTTTTTCTGTATCAAACTTTATAACTAGCGATTTTCAAGTGAATCTCTATAAATATTGACAGATATAGGTGTTTTATGACGTAATAAAATGTTTAAACATCTAAGTTATTGTAAACATTCGTTATTTTACAAGAAAAAAATTTGAAAGTTTGGACCTTGAAAACCAACGTTTTTCCATGTTCTTTCAGTATCTAACTTTATAACTAGCGATTTGTACATTAAATTTAATGATTATCGACAGATATAGCTGTTTTATGACGTTATAAAATATTTAAACATCTGAGTTATTGTAAACATTCGTTATTTTACAAGAAAAAAATTTAAAAGTTTGGACCTTGAAAAACGATTTTTTTCCATGTTCTTTCAGTTTCGAACTTTATAAATAATGATTTTCAAGTTAAATTCAATAAATATTGACAGATATAGGGGTTTTATGACGTTATAAAACGTTTAAACATCTGAGTTATTGTAAACATTTGTTATTTTACAAGAAAAAAATTTGAAAGTTTGGACCTTGAAAATCAACGTTTTTCCATGTTCTTTCAGTTTCAAACTTTATAACTAGCAATTTCCAAGGGAAACTCAATAAATATTGACAGATATAGGTGTTTTATGACGTTATAACACGTTTAAACATCTGTATTATTGTAAACATTCGTTATTTTAGAAGAAAAAAATTTGAAAATCGACGTTTTTTCAAGTTTTTTCTGTATCAAACTTTATATCTAATGATTTTTAAGTGAAATTCAATAAATATTCACAAATATAGGTGTTTTATGACGTTATAACACGTTTAATTATCTGTATTATTGTAATCGTTGTTTATTTTAGAAGAAAAAATATGAAAGTTTGCACCTTGAAAATCAACGTTTTTCCATGTTCTTTCAGTTTCATACTTTATAACTAGCGATTTGTAAATGAAATTTGATGAATATTGACAGATATAGCTGTTTTATGACGTTATAAAACGTGTAAACATCTGAGTTTTTGTAAACATTCGTTATTTTACAAGAAAAAAATTTGAAAGTTTGGACCTTGAAAAACGACTTTTTTCCATGTTCTTTCAGTTTCGAACTTTATAAATAATGATTTTCAAGTTAAATTCAATAAATATTGACAGATATAGGGGTTTTATGACGTTATGAAACGTTTAAACATCTGAGTTATAGTAAACATTCGTTGATTTATAAGAAAAAAATTTAAAAGTTTGGACCTTGAAAATCGACGTTTTTTTAAGTTTTTTCAGTTTCAAACTTTATAAATAATGAATTTTAAATGAAATTCAATGAATATTGACAGATATAGCTGTTTTATGACGTTATAACATGTTTAAACATCTGTATTATTAAATCATTATTTATTTTCGAAGAAAAAAACTTGAAAATCGACGTTTTTTCAAGTTTTTTCTGTATCAAACTTTATAACTAGCGATTTTCAAGTGAATCTCTATAAATATTGACAGATATAGGTGTTTTATGACGTAATAAAATGTTTAAACATCTAAGTTATTGTAAACATTCGTTATTTTACAAGAAAAAAATTTGAAAGTTTGGACCTTGAAAACCAACGTTTTTCCATGTTCTTTCAGTATCTAACTTTATAACTAGCGATTTGTACATTAAATTTAATGATTATCGACAGATATAGCTGTTTTATGACGTTATAAAATATTTAAACATCTGAGTTATTGTAAACATTCGTTATTTTACAAGAAAAAAATTTAAAAGTTTGGACCTTGAAAAACGATTTTTTTCCATGTTCTTTCAGTTTCGAACTTTATAAATAATGATTTTCAAGTTAAATTCAATAAATATTGACAGATATAGGGGTTTTATGACGTTATAAAACGTTTAAACATCTGAGTTATTGTAAACATTTGTTATTTTACAAGAAAAAAATTTGAAAGTTTGGACCTTGAAAATCAACGTTTTTCCATGTTCTTTCAGTTTCAAACTTTATAACTAGCAATTTCCAAGGGAAACTCAATAAATATTGACAGATATAGGTGTTTTATGACGTTATAACACGTTTAAACATCTGTATTATTGTAAACATTCGTTATATTAGAAGAAAAAAATTTGAAAATCGACGTTTTTTCAAGTTTTTTCTGTATCAAACTTCATAACTAGCGATTTTCAAGTGAATCTCTATAAATATTGACAGATATAGGTGTTTTATGACGTTATAAAACGTTTAAACATCTGAGTTATTGTAAACATTCGTTGATTTATAAGAAAAAAATTTAAAAGTTTGGACCTTGAAAATCGACGTTTTTTCAAATTTTTTCTGTATCAAACTTTATAACTAGCGATTTTCAAGTGAATCTCAATAAATATTGACAGATATGGGTGTTTTATGACGTTATAAAACGTTCAAACATCTGTATTATTGTAAACATTCGTTATTTTAGAAGAAAAAAATTTGAAAATCGACGTTTTTTCAAGTTTTTTTAGTATCAAACTTTATATCTAATGATTTTTAAGTGAAATTCAATAAATATTCACAAATATAGGTGTTTTATGACGTTATAACACGTTTAATTATCTGTATTATTGTAATCGTTGTTTATTTTAGAAGAAAAAATATGAAAGTTTGCACCTTGAAAATCAACGTTTTTCCATGTTCTTTCAGTTTCATACTTTATAACTAGCGATTTGTAAATGAAATTTGATGAATATTGACAGATATAGCTGTTTTATGACGTTATAAAACGTGTAAACATCTGAGTTTTTGTAAACATTCGTTATTTTACAAGAAAAAAATTTGAAAGTTTGGACCTTGAAAAACGACTTTTTTCCATGTTCTTTCAGTTTCGAACTTTATAAATAATGATTTTCAAGTTAAATTCAATAAATATTGACAGATATAGGGGTTTTATGACGTTATGAAACGTTTAAACATCTGAGTTATAGTAAACATTCGTTGATTTATAAGAAAAAAATTTAAAAGTTTGGACCTTGAAAATCGACGTTTTTTTAAGTTTTTTCAGTTTCAAACTTTATAAATAATGAATTTTAAATGAAATTCAATGAATATTGACAGATATAGCTGTTTTATGACGTTATAACATGTTTAAACATCTGTATTATTAAATCATTGTTTATTTTCGAAGAAAAAAATTTGAAAATCGACGTTTTTTCAAGTTTTTTCTGTATCAAACTTTATAACTAGCGATTTTCAAGTGAATCTCTATAAATATTGACAGATATAGCTGTTTTATGACGTTATAAAACGTTTAAACATCTGAGTTTTTGTAAACATTCGTTATTTTACAAGAAAAAAATTTGAAAGTTTGGACCTTGAAAAACGACTTTTTTCCATGTTCTTTCAGTTTCGAACTTTATAAATAATGATTTTCAAGTTAAATTCAATAAATATTGACAGATATAGGGGTTTTATGACGTTATGAAACGTTTAAACATCTGAGTTATAGTAAACATTCGTTGATTTATAAGAAAAAAATTTAAAAGTTTGGACCTTGAAAATCGACGTTTTTTTAAGTTTTTTCAGTTTCAAACTTTATAAATAATGAATTTTAAATGAAATTCAATGAATATTGACAGATATAGCTGTTTTATGACGTTATAACATGTTTAAACATCTGTATTATTAAATCATTATTTATTTTCGAAGAAAAAAACTTGAAAATCGACGTTTTTTCAAGTTTTTTCTGTATCAAACTTTATAACTAGCGATTTTCAAGTGAATCTCTATAAATATTGACAGATATAGGTGTTTTATGACGTAATAAAATGTTTAAACATCTAAGTTATTGTAAACATTCGTTATTTTACAAGAAAAAAATTTGAAAGTTTGGACCTTGAAAACCAACGTTTTTCCATGTTCTTTCAGTATCTAACTTTATAACTAGCGATTTGTACATTAAATTTAATGATTATCGACAGATATAGCTGTTTTATGACGTTATAAAATATTTAAACATCTGAGTTATTGTAAACATTCGTTATTTTACAAGAAAAAAATTTAAAAGTTTGGACCTTGAAAAACGATTTTTTTCCATGTTCTTTCAGTTTCGAACTTTATAAATAATGATTTTCAAGTTAAATTCAATAAATATTGACAGATATAGGGGTTTTATGACGTTATAAAACGTTTAAACATCTGAGTTATTGTAAACATTTGTTATTTTACAAGAAAAAAATTTGAAAGTTTGGACCTTGAAAATCAACGTTTTTCCATGTTCTTTCAGTTTCAAACTTTATAACTAGCAATTTCCAAGGGAAACTCAATAAATATTGACAGATATAGGTGTTTTATGACGTTATAACACGTTTAAACATCTGTATTATTGTAAACATTCGTTATATTAGAAGAAAAAAATTTGAAAATCGACGTTTTTTCAAGTTTTTTCTGTATCAAACTTCATAACTAGCGATTTTCAAGTGAATCTCTATAAATATTGACAGATATAGGTGTTTTATGACGTTATAAAACGTTTAAACATCTGAGTTATTGTAAACATTCGTTGATTTATAAGAAAAAAATTTAAAAGTTTGGACCTTGAAAATCGACGTTTTTTCAAATTTTTTCTGTATCAAACTTTATAACTAGCGATTTTCAAGTGAATCTCAATAAATATTGACAGATATGGGTGTTTTATGACGTTATAAAACGTTCAAACATCTGTATTATTGTAAACATTCGTTATTTTAGAAGAAAAAAATTTGAAAATCGACGTTTTTTCAAGTTTTTTTAGTATCAAACTTTATATCTAATGATTTTTAAGTGAAATTCAATAAATATTCACAAATATAGGTGTTTTATGACGTTATAACACGTTTAATTATCTGTATTATTGTAATCGTTGTTTATTTTAGAAGAAAAAATATGAAAATTTGCACCTTGAAAATCAACGTTTTTCCATGTTCTTTCAGTTTCATACTTTATAACTAGCGATTTGTAAATGAAATTTGATGAATATTGACAGATATAGCTGTTTTATGACGTTATAAAACGTGTAAACATCTGAGTTTTTGTAAACATTCGTTATTTTACAAGAAAAAAATTTGAAAGTTTGGACCTTGAAAAACGACTTTTTTCCATGTTCTTTCAGTTTCGAACTTTATAAATAATGATTTTCAAGTTAAATTCAATAAATATTGACAGATATAGGGGTTTTATGACGTTATGAAACGTTTAAACATCTGAGTTATAGTAAACATTCGTTGATTTATAAGAAAAAAATTTAAAAGTTTGGACCTTGAAAATCGACGTTTTTTTAAGTTTTTTCAGTTTCAAACTTTATAAATAATGAATTTTAAATGAAATTCAATGAATATTGACAGATATAGCTGTTTTATGACGTTATAACATGTTTAAACATCTGTATTATTAAATCATTGTTTATTTTCGAAGAAAAAAATTTGAAAATCGACGTTTTTTCAAGTTTTTTCTGTATCAAACTTTATAACTAGCGATTTTCAAGTGAATCTCTATAAATATTGACAGATATAGCTGTTTTATGACGTTATAAAACGTTTAAACATCTGAGTTTTTGTAAACATTCGTTATTTTACAAGAAAAAAATTTGAAAGTTTGGACCTTGAAAAACGACTTTTTTCCATGTTCTTTCAGTTTCGAACTTTATAAATAATGATTTTCAAGTTAAATTCAATAAATATTGACAGATATAGGGGTTTTATGACGTTATGGAACGTTTAAACATCTGAGTTATTGTAAACATTTGTTATTTTACAAGAAAAAAATTTGAAAGTTTGGACCTTGAAAATCGACGTTTTTCCATGTTCTTTCAGTTTCAAACTTTATAAATAATGAATTTTAAATGAAATTCAATGTATATTCACAAATATAGGTGTTTTATGACGTTATAACACGTTTAAACATCTGTATTATTAAATCATTATTTATTTTCGAAGAAAAAAACTTGAAAATCGACGTTTTTTCAAGTTTTTTCTGTATCAAACTTTATAACTAGCGATTTTCAAGTGAATCTCTATAAATATTGACAGATATAGGTGTTTTATGACGTAATAAAATGTTTAAACATCTAAGTTATTGTAAACATTCGTTATTTTACAAGAAAAAAATTTGAAAGTTTGGACCTTGAAAACCAACGTTTTTCCATGTTCTTTCAGTATCAAACTTTATAACTAGCGATTTGTACATTAAATTTAATGATTATCGACAGATATAGCTGTTTTATGACGTTATAAAATATTTAAACATCTGAGTTATTGTAAACATTCGTTATTTTACAAGAAAAAAATTTAAAAGTTTGGACCTTGAAAATCAACGTTTTTCCATGTTCTTTCAGTTTCAAACTTTATAACTAGCAATTTTCAAGGGAAACTCAATAAATATTGACAGATATAGGTGTTTTATGACGTTATAACACGTGTAACATCTGTATTATTGTAAACGTTCGTTATTTTAGAAGAAAAAAATTTGAAAATCGACGTTTTTTCAAGTTTTTTTAGTATCAAACTTTATATCGAATGATTTTTAAGTGAAATTCAATAAATATTCACAAATATAGGTGTTTTATGACGTTATAACACGTTTAATTATCTGTATTATTGTAATCGTTGTTTATTTTAGAAGAAAAAATATGAAAGTTTGCACCTTGAAAATCAACGTTTTTCCATGTTCTTTCAGTTTCATACTTTATAACTCGTGATTTGTAAATGAAATTTAATGAATATTGACAGATATAGCTGTTTTATGACGTTATAAAACGTTTAAACATCTAAGTTTTTGTAAACATTCGTTATTTTAGAAGAAAAAAATTTGAAAGTTTGGACCTTGAAAATCGACGTTTTTTCAAATTTTTTCTGTATCAAACTTTATAACTAGCGATTTTCAAGTGAATCTCTATAAATATTGACAGATATAGCTGTTTTATGACGTTATAAAACGTTTAAACATCTGAGTTTTTGTAAACATTCGTTATTTTACAAGAAAAAAATTTGAAAGTTTGGACCTTGAAAAACGACTTTTTTCCATGTTCTTTCAGTTTCAAACTTTATAAATAATGAATTTTGAATGAAATTCAATGAATATTGACAGATATAGCTGTTTTATGACGTTATAACATGTTTAATTATCTGAATTATTGTAAATATTCGTTATTTTACAAGAAAAAAATTTAAAAGTTTGGACCTTGAAAATCAACGTTTTTCCATGTTCTTTCAGTTTCAAACTTTATAACTAGCAATTTTCAAGGGAAACTCAATAAATATTGACAGATATAAGTGTTTTATGACGTTATAACACGTTTAAACATCTGTATTATTGTAAACATTCGTTGATTTTTAAGAAAAAAATTTAAAAGTTTGGACCTTGAAAATCAACGTTTCTCCATGTTCTTTCAGTTTCAAACTTTATAACTAGCAATTTTCAAGGGAAACTCAATAAATATTGACAGATATAGGTGTTTTATGACGTTATAACACGTTTAAACATCTGTATTATTGTAAACATTCGTTATTTTAGAAGAAAAAAATTTGAAAATCGACGTTTTTTCAAGTTTTTTTAGTATCAAACTTTATATCGAATGATTTTTGAGTAAAATTCAATAAATATTCACAAATATAGGTGTTTTATGACGTTATAACACGTTTAATTATCTGTATTATTGTAATCGTTGTTTATTTTAGACGAAAAAATATGAAAGTTTGCACCTTGAAAATCAACGTTTTTCCATGTTCTTTCAGTTTCAAACTTTATAACTAGCAATTTTCAAGGGAAACTCAATAAATATTGACAGATATAAGTGTTTTATGACGTTATAACACGTTTAAACATCTGTATTATTGTAAACATTCGTTATTTTAGAAGAAAAAAATTTGAAAATCGACGTTTTTTCAAGTTTTTTTAGTATCAAACTTTATAAATAATGAATTTTAAATGAAATTCAATAAATATTGACAGATATAGCTGTTTTATGACGTTATAACATGTTTAATTATCTGAATTATTGTAATCGTTGTTTATTTTAGAAGAAAAAATATGAAAGTTTGCACCTTGAAAATCAACGTTTTTCCATGTTCTTTCAGTTTCATACTTTATAACTAGCGATTTGTAAATGAAATTTAATGAATATTGACAGATATAGCTGTTTTTGACGTTATAAAACGTTTAAACATCTAAGTTTTTGTAAACATTCGTTATTTTAGAAGAAAAAAATTTGAAAGTTTGGACCTTGCAAATCGACGTTTTTTCAAATTTTTTCTGTATCAAACTTTATAACTAGCGATTTTCAAGTGAATCTCTATAAATATTGACAGATATAGCTGTTTTATGACGTTATAAAACGTTTAAACATCTGAGTTTTTGTAAACATTCGTTATTTTACAAGAAAAAAATTTGAAAGTTTGGACCTTGAAAAACGACTTTTTTCCATGTTCTTTCAGTTTCGAACTTTATAAATAATGATTTTCAAGTTAAATTCAATAAATATTGACAGATATAGGGGTTTTATGACGTTATGAAACGTTTAAACATCTGAGTTATTGTAAACATTCGTTGATTTATAAGAAAAAAATTTAAAAGTTTGGACCTTGAAAATCGACGTTTTTTCAAGTTTTTTCTGTATCAAACTTTATAACTAGCGATTTTCAAGTGAATCTCTATAAATATTGACAAATATAGGTGTTTTATGACGTAATAAAATGTTTAAACATCTAAGTTATTGTAAACATTCGTTATTTTACAAGAAAAAAATTTGAAAGTTTGG
Source organism: Lysiphlebus fabarum (assembly GCA_011426435.1). NCBI lineage: Eukaryota > Metazoa > Arthropoda > Insecta > Hymenoptera > Braconidae > Lysiphlebus > Lysiphlebus fabarum. The sequence continues at coordinate 19,969 of WSYQ01001445.1, forward strand.
ACCTTGAAAATCAACGTTTTTCCATGTTCTTTCAGTATCAAACTTTATAACTAGCGATTTGTACATTAAATTCAATGATTATCGACAGATATAGCTGTTTTATGACGTTATAAAACGTGTAAACATCTGAGTTTTTGTAAACATTCGTTATTTTACAAGAAAAAAATTTGTAAGTTTGGACCTTGAAAAACGACGTTTTTTCAAGTTTTTTCTGTATCAAACTTTATAACTAGCGATTTACAAGTGAATCTCTATAAATATTGACAGATATAGGTGTTTTATGACGTTATAAAACGTTTAAACATCTGAGTTATAGTAAACATTCGTTGATTTATAAGAAAAAAATTTAAAAGTTTGGACCTTGAAAATCGACGTTTTTTCAAGTTTTTTCAGTTTCAAACTTTATAAATAATGAATTTTAAATGAAATTCAATGAATATTGACAGATATAGCTGTTTTATGACGTTATAACATGTTTAAACATCTGTATTATTAAATCATTGTTTATTTTCGAAGAAAAAAATTTGAAAATCGACGTTTTTTCAAGTTTTTTCTGTATCAAACTTTATAACTAGCGATTTTCAAGTGAATCTGTATAAATATTGACAGATATAGCTGTTTTATGACGTTATAAAACGTTTAAACATCTGAGTTTTTGTAAACATTCGTTATTTTACAAGAAAAAAATTTGAAAGTTTGGACCTTGAAAAACGACTTTTTTCCATGTTCTTTCAGTTTCGAACTTTATAAATAATGATTTTCAAGTTAAATTCAATAAATATTGACAGATATAGGGGTTTTATGACGTTATGAAACGTTTAAGCATCTGAGTTATTGTAAACATTCGTTGATTTTTAAGAAAAAAATTTAAAAGTTTGGACCTTGAAAATCGACGTTTTTTCAAATTTTTTCTGTATCAAACTTTATAACTAGAATTTTCAAGTGAATCTCAATAAATATTGACAGATATAGGTGTTTTATGACGTTATAAAACGTTTAAACATCTAAGTTATTGTAAACATTTGTTATTTTACAAGAAAAAAATTTGAAAGTTTGGACCTTGAAAATCGACGTTTTTCCATGTTCTTTCAGTTTCAAACTTTATAAATAATGAATTTTGAATGAAATTCAATGAATATTGACAGATATAGCTGTTTTATGACGTTATAAATTATTTAAACATCTGAGTTATTGTAAACATTCGTTGATTTATAAGAAAAAAATTTAAAAGTTTGGACCTTGAAAATCGACGTTTTTTCAAGTTTTTTCAGTTTCAAACTTTATAAATAATGAATTTTAAATGAAATTCAATGAATATTGACAGATATAGCTGTTTTATGACGTTATAACATGTTTAAACATCTGTATTATTAAATCATTGTTTATTTTCGAAGAAAAAAATTTGAAAATCGACGTTTTTTCAAGTTTTTTCTGTATCAAACTTTATAACTAGCGATTTTCAAGTGAATCTGTATAAATATTGACAGATATAGCTGTTTTATGACGTTATAAAACGTTTAAACATCTGAGTTTTTGTAAACATTCGTTATTTTACAAGAAAAAAATTTGAAAGTTTGGACCTTGAAAAACGACTTTTTTCCATGTTCTTTCAGTTTCGAACTTTATAAATAATGATTTTCAAGTTAAATTCAATAAATATTGACAGATATAGGGGTTTTATGACGTTATGAAACGTTTAAGCATCTGAGTTATTGTAAACATTCGTTGATTTTTAAGAAAAAAATTTAAAAGTTTGGACCTTGAAAATCGACGTTTTTTCAAATTTTTTCTGTATCAAACTTTATAACTAGAATTTTCAAGTGAATCTCAATAAATATTGACAGATATAGGTGTTTTATGACGTTATAAAACGTTTAAACATCTAAGTTATTGTAAACATTTGTTATTTTACAAGAAAAAAATTTGAAAGTTTGGACCTTGAAAATCGACGTTTTTCCATGTTCTTTCAGTTTCAAACTTTATAAATAATGAATTTTGAATGAAATTCAATGAATATTGACAGATATAGCTGTTTTATGACGTTATAAATTATTTAAACATCTGAGTTATTGTAAACATTCGTTATTTTACAAGAAAAAAATTTAAAAGTTTGGACCTTGAAAATCAACGTTTTTCCATGTTCTTTCAGTTTCAAACTTTATAACTAGCAATTTTCAAGGGAAACTCAATAAATATTGACAGATATAGGTGTTTTATGACGTTATAACACGTGTAACATCTGTATTATTGTAAACGTTCGTTATTTTAGAAGAAAAAAATTTGAAAATCGACGTTTTTTCAAGTTTTTTTAGTATCAAACTTTATATCGAATGATTTTTAAGTGAAATTCAATAAATATTCACAAATATAGGTGTTTTATGACGTTATAACACGTTTAATTATCTGTATTATTGTAATCGTTGTTTATTTTAGAAGAAAAAATATGAAAGTTTGCACCTTGAAAATCAACGTTTTTCCATGTTCTTTCAGTTTCATACTTTATAACTCGTGATTTGTAAATGAAATTTAATGAATATTGACAGATATAGCTGTTTTATGACGTTATAAAACGTTTAAACATCTAAGTTTTTGTAAACATTCGTTATTTTAGAAGAAAAAAATTTGAAAGTTTGGACCTTGAAAATCGACGTTTTTTCAAATTTTTTCTGTATCAAACTTTATAACTAGCGATTTTCAAGTGAATCTCTATAAATATTGACAGATATAGCTGTTTTATGACGTTATAACACGTTTAAACATCTGTATTATTGTAAACATTCGTTATTTTAGAAGAAAAAAATTTGAAAATCGACGTTTTTTCAAGTTTTTTTAGTATCAAACTTTATATCGAATGATTTTTGAGTAAAATTCAATAAATATTCACAAATATAGGTGTTTTATGACGTTATAACACGTTTAATTATCTGTATTATTGTAATCGTTGTTTATTTTAGACGAAAAAATATGAAAGTTTGCACCTTGAAAATCAACGTTTTTCCATGTTCTTTCAGTTTCAAACTTTATAACTAGCAATTTTCAAGGGAAACTCAATAAATATTGACAGATATAAGTGTTTTATGACGTTATAACACGTTTAAACATCTGTATTATTGTAAACATTCGTTATTTTAGAAGAAAAAAATTTGAAAATCGACGTTTTTTCAAGTTTTTTTAGTATCAAACTTTATAAATAATGAATTTTAAATGAAATTCAATAAATATTGACAGATATAGCTGTTTTATGACGTTATAACATGTTTAATTATCTGAATTATTGTAATCGTTGTTTATTTTAGAAGAAAAAATATGAAAGTTTGCACCTTGAAAATCAACGTTTTTCCATGTTCTTTCAGTTTCATACTTTATAACTAGCGATTTGTAAATGAAATTTAATGAATATTGACAGATATAGCTGTTTTTGACGTTATAAAACGTTTGAACATCTAAGTTTTTGTAAACATTCGTTATTTCAGAAGAAAAAAATTTGAAAGTTTGGACCTTGCAAATCGACGTTTTTTCAAATTTTTTCTGTATCAAACTTTATAACTAGCGATTTTCAAGTGAATCTCTATAAATATTGACAGATATAGCTGTTTTATGACGTTATAAAACGTTTAAACATCTGAGTTTTTGTAAACATTCGTTATTTTACAAGAAAAAAATTTGAAAGTTTGGACCTTGAAAAACGACTTTTTTCCATGTTCTTTCAGTTTCGAACTTTATAAATAATTATTTTCAAGTTAAATTCAATAAATATTGACAGATATAGGGGTTTTATGACGTTATGAAGCGTTTAAACATCTGAGTTATTGTAAACATTCGTTGATTTATAAGAAAAAAATTTAAAAGTTTGGACCTTGAAAATCGACGTTTTTTCAAGTTTTTTCTGTATCAAACTTTATAACTAGCGATTTTCAAGTGAATCTCTATAAATATTGACAAATATAGGTGTTTTATGACGTAATAAAATGTTTAAACATCTAAGTTATTGTAAACATTCGTTATTTTACAAGAAAAAAATTTGAAAGTTTGGACCTTGAAAACCAACGTTTTTCCATGTTCTTTCAGTATCAAACTTTATAACTAGCGATTTGTACATTAAATTTAATGATTATCGACAGATATAGCTGTTTTATGACGTTATAAAATATTTAAACATCTGAGTTATTGTAAACATTCGTTATTTTACAAGAAAAAAATTTAAAAGTTTGGACCTTGAAAATCAACGTTTTTCCATGTTCTTTCAGTTTCAAACTTTATAACTAGCAATTTTCAAGGGAAACTCAATAAATATTGACAGATATAAGTGTTTTATGACGTTATAACACGTTTAAACATCTGTATTATTGTAAACATTCGTTATTTTAGAAGAAAAAAATTTGAAAATCGACGTTTTTTCAAGTTTTTTTAGTATCAAACTTTATAAATAATGAATTTTAAATGAAATTCAATAAATATTGACAGATATAGCTGTTTTATGACGTTATAACATGTTTAATTATCTGAATTATTGTAATCGTTGTTTATTTTAGAAGAAAAAATATGAAAGTTTGCACCTTGAAAATCAACGTTTTTCCATGTTCTTTCAGTTTCATACTTTATAACTAGCGATTTGTAAATGAAATTTAATGAATATTGACAGATATAGCTGTTTTTGACGTTATAAAACGTTTAAACATCTAAGTTTTTGTAAACATTCGTTATTTTAGAAGAAAAAAATTTGAAAGTTTGGACCTTGCAAATCGACGTTTTTTCAAATTTTTTCTGTATCAAACTTTATAACTAGCGATTTTCAAGTGAATCTCTATAAATATTGACAGATATAGCTGTTTTATGACGTTATAAAACGTTTAAACATCTGAGTTTTTGTAAACATTCGTTATTTTACAAGAAAAAAATTTGAAAGTTTGGACCTTGAAAAACGACTTTTTTCCATGTTCTTTCAGTTTCGAACTTTATAAATAATTATTTTCAAGTTAAATTCAATAAATATTGACAGATATAGGGGTTTTATGACGTTATGAAGCGTTTAAACATCTGAGTTATTGTAAACATTCGTTGATTTATAAGAAAAAAATTTAAAAGTTTGGACCTTGAAAATCGACGTTTTTTCAAGTTTTTTCTGTATCAAACTTTATAACTAGCGATTTTCAAGTGAATCTCTATAAATATTGACAAATATAGGTGTTTTATGACGTAATAAAATGTTTAAACATCTAAGTTATTGTAAACATTCGTTATTTTACAAGAAAAAAATTTGAAAGTTTGGACCTTGAAAACCAACGTTTTTCCATGTTCTTTCAGTATCAAACTTTATAACTAGCGATTTGTACATTAAATTTAATGATTATCGACAGATATAGCTGTTTTATGACGTTATAAAATATTTAAACATCTGAGTTATTGTAAACATTCGTTATTTTACAAGAAAAAAATTTAAAAGTTTGGACCTTGAAAATCAACGTTTTTCCATGTTCTTTCAGTTTCAAACTTTATAACTAGCAATTTTCAAGGGAAACTCAATAAATATTGACAGATATAGGTGTTTTATGACGTTATAACACGTGTAACATCTGTATTATTGTAAACGTTCGTTATTTTAGAAGAAAAAAATTTGAAAATCGACGTTTTTTCAAGTTTTTTTAGTATCAAACTTTATATCGAATGATTTTTAAGTGAAATTCAATAAATATTCACAAATATAGGTGTTTTATGACGTTATAACACGTTTAATTATCTGTATTATTGTAATCGTTGTTTATTTTAGAAGAAAAAATATGAAAGTTTGCACCTTGAAAATCAACGTTTTTCCATGTTCTTTCAGTTTCATACTTTATAACTCGTGATTTGTAAATGAAATTTAATGAATATTGACAGATATAAGTGTTTTATGACGTTATAACACGTTTAAACATCTGTATTATTGTAAACATTCGTTATTTTAGAAGAAAAAAATTTGAAAATCGACGTTTTTTCAAGTTTTTTTAGTATCAAACTTTATAAATAATGAATTTTAAATGAAATTCAATAAATATTGACAGATATAGCTGTTTTATGACGTTATAACATGTTTAATTATCTGAATTATTGTAATCGTTGTTTATTTTAGAAGAAAAAATATGAAAGTTTGCACCTTGAAAATCAACGTTTTTCCATGTTCTTTCAGTTTCATACTTTATAACTAGCGATTTGTAAATGAAATTTAATGAATATTGACAGATATAGGTGTTTTATGACGTAATAAAATGTTTAAACATCTAAGTTATTGTAAACATTCGTTATTTTACAAGAAAAAAATTTGAAAGTTTGGACCTTGAAAACCAACGTTTTTCCATGTTCTTTCAGTATCAAACTTTATAACTAGCGATTTGTACATTAAATTTAATGATTATCGACAGATATAGCTGTTTTATGACGTTATAAATTATTTAAACATCTGAGTTATTGTAAACATTCGTTATTTTACAAGAAAAAAATTTAAAAGTTTGGACCTTGAAAATCAACGTTTTTCCATGTTCTTTCAGTTTCAAACTTTATAACTAGCAATTTCCAAGGGAAACTCAATAAATATTGACAGATATAGGTGTTTTATGACGTTATAACACGTTTAAACATCTGTATTATTGTAAACATTCGTTATTTTAGAAGAAAAAAATTTGAAAGTTTGGACCTTGAAAAACGACTTTTTTCCATGTTCTTTCAGTTTCGAACTTTATAAATAATGATTTTCAAGTTAAATTCAATAAATATTGACAGATATAGGGGTTTTATGACGTTATGAAACGTTTAAACATCTGAGTTATTGTAAACATTCGTTGATTTTTAAGAAAAAAATTTAAAAGTTTGGACCTTGAAAATCGACGTTTTTTCAAATTTTTTCTGTATCAAACTTTATAACTAGAATTTTCAAGTGAATCTCAATAAATATTGACAGATATAGGTGTTTTATGACGTTATAAAACGTTTAAACATCTGAGTTATTGTAAACATTTGTTATTTTACAAGAAAAAAATTTGAAAGTTTGGACCTTGAAAATCGACGTTTTTCCATGTTCTTTCAGTTTCAAACTTTATAAATAATGAATTTTGAATGAAATTCAATGAATATTGACAGATATAGCTGTTTTATGACGTTATAAAACGTTTAAACATCTAAGTTTTTGTAAACATTCGTTATTTTAGAAGAAAAAAATTTGAAAGTTTGGACCTTGAAAATCGACGTTTTTTCAAATTTTTTCTGTATCAAACTTAGAAGAAAAAAATTTGAAAATCGACGTTTTTTCAAGTTTTTTTAGTATCAAACTTTATATCGAATGATTTTTGAGTAAAATTCAATAAATATTCACAAATATAGGTGTTTTATGACGTTATAACACGTTTAATTATCTGTATTATTGTAATCGTTGTTTATTTTAGACGAAAAAATATGAAAGTTTGCACCTTGAAAATCAACGTTTTTCCATGTTCTTTCAGTTTCAAACTTTATAACTAGCAATTTTCAAGGGAAACTCAATAAATATTGACAGATATAAGTGTTTTATGACGTTATAACACGTTTAAACATCTGTATTATTGTAAACATTCGTTATTTTAGAAGAAAAAAATTTGAAAATCGACGTTTTTTCAAGTTTTTTTAGTATCAAACTTTATAAATAATGAATTTTAAATGAAATTCAATAAATATTGACAGATATAGCTGTTTTATGACGTTATAACATGTTTAATTATCTGAATTATTGTAATCGTTGTTTATTTTAGAAGAAAAAATATGAAAGTTTGCACCTTGAAAATCAACGTTTTTCCATGTTCTTTCAGTTTCATACTTTATAACTAGCGATTTGTAAATGAAATTTAATGAATATTGACAGATATAGCTGTTTTTGACGTTATAAAACGTTTAAACATCTAAGTTTTTGTAAACATTCGTTATTTTAGAAGAAAAAAATTTGAAAGTTTGGACCTTGCAAATCGACGTTTTTTCAAATTTTTTCTGTATCAAACTTTATAACTAGCGATTTTCAAGTGAATCTCTATAAATATTGACAGATATAGCTGTTTTATGACGTTATAAAACGTTTAAACATCTGAGTTTTTGTAAACATTCGTTATTTTACAAGAAAAAAATTTGAAAGTTTGGACCTTGAAAAACGACTTTTTTCCATGTTCTTTCAGTTTCGAACTTTATAAATAATGATTTTCAAGTTAAATTCAATAAATATTGACAGATATAGGGGTTTTATGACGTTATGAAACGTTTAAACATCTGAGTTATTGTAAACATTCGTTGATTTATAAGAAAAAAATTTAAAAGTTTGGACCTTGAAAATCGACGTTTTTTCAAGTTTTTTCTGTATCAAACTTTATAACTAGCGATTTTCAAGTGAATCTCTATAAATATTGACAAATATAGGTGTTTTATGACGTAATAAAATGTTTAAACATCTAAGTTATTGTAAACATTCGTTATTTTACAAGAAAAAAATTTGAAAGTTTGGACCTTGAAAATCAACGTTTTTCCATGTTCTTTCAGTATCAAACTTTATAACTAGCGATTTGTACATTAAATTCAATGATTATCGACAGATATAGCTGTTTTATGACGTTATAAAACGTGTAAACATCTGAGTTTTTGTAAACATTCGTTATTTTACAAGAAAAAAATTTGTAAGTTTGGACCTTGAAAAACGACGTTTTTTCAAGTTTTTTCTGTATCAAACTTTATAACTAGCGATTTACAAGTGAATCTCTATAAATATTGACAGATATAGGTGTTTTATGACGTTATAAAACGTTTAAACATCTGAGTTATAGTAAACATTCGTTGATTTATAAGAAAAAAATTTAAAAGTTTGGACCTTGAAAATCGACGTTTTTTCAAGTTTTTTCAGTTTCAAACTTTATAAATAATGAATTTTAAATGAAATTCAATGAATATTGACAGATATAGCTGTTTTATGACGTTATAACATGTTTAAACATCTGTATTATTAAATCATTGTTTATTTTCGAAGAAAAAAATTTGAAAATCGACGTTTTTTCAAGTTTTTTCTGTATCAAACTTTATAACTAGCGATTTTCAAGTGAATCTGTATAAATATTGACAGATATAGCTGTTTTATGACGTTATAAAACGTTTAAACATCTGAGTTTTTGTAAACATTCGTTATTTTACAAGAAAAAAATTTGAAAGTTTGGACCTTGAAAAACGACTTTTTTCCATGTTCTTTCAGTTTCGAACTTTATAAATAATGATTTTCAAGTTAAATTCAATAAATATTGACAGATATAGGGGTTTTATGACGTTATGAAACGTTTAAGCATCTGAGTTATTGTAAACATTCGTTGATTTTTAAGAAAAAAATTTAAAAGTTTGGACCTTGAAAATCGACGTTTTTTCAAATTTTTTCTGTATCAAACTTTATAACTAGAATTTTCAAGTGAATCTCAATAAATATTGACAGATATAGGTGTTTTATGACGTTATAAAACGTTTAAACATCTAAGTTATTGTAAACATTTGTTATTTTACAAGAAAAAAATTTGAAAGTTTGGACCTTGAAAATCGACGTTTTTCCATGTTCTTTCAGTTTCAAACTTTATAAATAATGAATTTTGAATGAAATTCAATGAATATTGACAGATATAGCTGTTTTATGACGTTATAACATGTTTAATTATCTGAATTATTGTAAATATTCGTTATTTTACAAGAAAAAAATTTAAAAGTTTGGACCTTGAAAATCAACGTTTTTCCATGTTCTTTCAGTTTCAAACTTTATAACTAGCAATTTTCAAGGGAAACTCAATAAATATTGACAGATATAGGTGTTTTATGACGTTATAACACGTGTAACATCTGTATTATTGTAAACGTTCGTTATTTTAGAAGAAAAAAATTTGAAAATCGACGTTTTTTCAAGTTTTTTTAGTATCAAACTTTATATCGAATGATTTTTAAGTGAAATTCAATAAATATTCACAAATATAGGTGTTTTATGACGTTATAACACGTTTAATTATCTGTATTATTGTAATCGTTGTTTATTTTAGAAGAAAAAATATGAAAGTTTGCACCTTGAAAATCAACGTTTTTCCATGTTCTTTCAGTTTCATACTTTATAACTCGTGATTTGTAAATGAAATTTAATGAATATTGACAGATATAGCTGTTTTATGACGTTATAAAACGTTTAAACATCTAAGTTTTTGTAAACATTCGTTATTTTAGAAGAAAAAAATTTGAAAGTTTGGACCTTGAAAATCGACGTTTTTTCAAATTTTTTCTGTATCAAACTTTATAACTAGCGATTTTCAAGTGAATCTCTATAAATATTGACAGATATAGCTGTTTTATGACGTTATAACACGTTTAAACATCTGTATTATTGTAAACATTCGTTATTTTCGAAGAAAAAAATTTGAAAATCGACGTTTTTTCAAGTTTTTTTAGTATCAAACTTTATATCGAATGATTTTTGAGTAAAATTCAATAAATATTCACAAATATAGGTGTTTTATGACGTTATAACACGTTTAATTATCTGTATTATTGTAATCGTTGTTTATTTTAGACGAAAAAATATGAAAGTTTGCACCTTGAAAATCAACGTTTTTCCATGTTCTTTCAGTTTCAAACTTTATAACTAGCAATTTTCAAGGGAAACTCAATAAATATTGACAGATATAAGTGTTTTATGACGTTATAACACGTTTAAACATCTGTATTATTGTAAACATTCGTTATTTTAGAAGAAAAAAATTTGAAAATCGACGTTTTTTCAAGTTTTTTTAGTATCAAACTTTATAAATAATGAATTTTAAATGAAATTCAATAAATATTGACAGATATAGCTGTTTTATGACGTTATAACATGTTTAATTATCTGAATTATTGTAATCGTTGTTTATTTTAGAAGAAAAAATATGAAAGTTTGCACCTTGAAAATCAACGTTTTTCCATGTTCTTTCAGTTTCATACTTTATAACTAGCGATTTGTAAATGAAATTTAATGAATATTGACAGATATAGCTGTTTTTGACGTTATAAAACGTTTAAACATCTAAGTTTTTGTAAACATTCGTTATTTTAGAAGAAAAAAATTTGAAAGTTTGGACCTTGCAAATCGACGTTTTTTCAAATTTTTTCTGTATCAAACTTTATAACTAGCGATTTACAAGTGAATCTCTATAAATATTGACAGATATAGGTGTTTTATGACGTTATAAAACGTTTAAACATCTGAGTTATAGTAAACATTCGTTGATTTATAAGAAAAAAATTTAAAAGTTTGGACCTTGAAAATCGACGTTTTTTCAAGTTTTTTCAGTTTCAAACTTTATAAATAATGAATTTTAAATGAAATTCAATGAATATTGACAGATATAGCTGTTTTATGACGTTATAACATGTTTAAACATCTGTATTATTAAATCATTGTTTATTTTCGAAGAAAAAAATTTGAAAATCGACGTTTTTTCAAGTTTTTTCTGTATCAAACTTTATAACTAGCGATTTTCAAGTGAATCTGTATAAATATTGACAGATATAGCTGTTTTATGACGTTATAAAACGTTTAAACATCTGAGTTTTTGTAAACATTCGTTATTTTACAAGAAAAAAATTTGAAAGTTTGGACCTTGAAAAACGACTTTTTTCCATGTTCTTTCAGTTTCGAACTTTATAAATAATGATTTTCAAGTTAAATTCAATAAATATTGACAGATATAGGGGTTTTATGACGTTATGAAACGTTTAAGCATCTGAGTTATTGTAAACATTCGTTGATTTTTAAGAAAAAAATTTAAAAGTTTGGACCTTGAAAATCGACGTTTTTTCAAATTTTTTCTGTATCAAACTTTATAACTAGAATTTTCAAGTGAATCTCAATAAATATTGACAGATATAGGTGTTTTATGACGTTATAAAACGTTTAAACATCTAAGTTATTGTAAACATTTGTTATTTTACAAGAAAAAAATTTGAAAGTTTGGACCTTGAAAATCGACGTTTTTCCATGTTCTTTCAGTTTCAAACTTTATAAATAATGAATTTTAAATGAAATTCAATGTATATTCACAAATATAGGTGTTTTATGACGTTATAACTCGTTTAAACATCTGTATTATTAAATCATTATTTATTTTCGAAGAAAAAAACTTGAAAATCGACGTTTTTTCAAGTTTTTTCTGTATCAAACTTTATAACTAGCGATTTTCAAGTGAATCTCTATAAATATTGACAGATATAGGTGTTTTATGACGTAATAAAATGTTTAAACATCTAAGTTATTGTAAACATTCGTTATTTTACAAGAAAAAAATTTGAAAGTTTGGACCTTGAAAACCAACGTTTTTCCATGTTCTTTCAGTTTCAAACTTTATAACTAGCAATTTTCAAGGGAAACTCAATAAATATTGACAGATATAGGTGTTTTATGACGTTATAACACGTGTAACATCTGTATTATTGTAAACGTTCGTTATTTTAGAAGAAAAAAATTTGAAAATCGACGTTTTTTCAAGTTTTTTTAGTATCAAACTTTATATCGAATGATTTTTAAGTGAAATTCAATAAATATTCACAAATATAGGTGTTTTATGACGTTATAACACGTTTAATTATCTGTATTATTGTAATCGTTGTTTATTTTAGAAGAAAAAATATGAAAGTTTGCACCTTGAAAATCAACGTTTTTCCATGTTCTTTCAGTTTCATACTTTATAACTCGTGATTTGTAAATGAAATTTAATGAATATTGACAGATATAGCTGTTTTATGACGTTATAAAACGTTTAAACATCTAAGTTTTTGTAAACATTCGTTATTTTAGAAGAAAAAAATTTGAAAGTTTGGACCTTGAAAATCGACGTTTTTTCAAATTTTTTCTGTATCAAACTTTATAACTAGCGATTTTCAAGTGAATCTCTATAAATATTGACAGATATAGCTGTTTTATGACGTTATAAAACGTTTAAACATCTGAGTTTTTGTAAACATTCGTTATTTTACAAGAAAAAAATTTGAAAGTTTGGACCTTGAAAAACGACTTTTTTCCATGTTCTTTCAGTTTCGAACTTTATAAATAATGATTTTCAAGTTAAATTCAATAAATATTGACAGATATAGGGGTTTTATGACGTTATGAAACGTTTAAACATCTGAGTTATTGTAAACATTCGTTGATTTATAAGAAAAAAATTTAAAAGTTTGGACCTTGAAAATCGACGTTTTTTCAAGTTTTTTCTGTATCAAACTTTATAACTAGCGATTTTCAAGTGAATCTCTATAAATATTGACAAATATAGGTGTTTTATGACGTAATAAAATGTTTAAACATCTAAGTTATTGTAAACATTCGTTATTTTACAAGAAAAAAATTTGAAAGTTTGGACCTTGAAAACCAACGTTTTTCCATGTTCTTTCAGTATCAAACTTTATAACTAGCGATTTGTACATTAAATTTAATGATTATCGACAGATATAGCTGTTTTATGACGTTATAAAATATTTAAACATCTGAGTTATTGTAAACATTCGTTATTTTACAAGAAAAAAATTTAAAAGTTTGGACCTTGAAAATCAACGTTTTTCCATGTTCTTTCAGTTTCAAACTTTATAACTAGCAATTTTCAAGGGAAACTCAATAAATATTGACAGATATAGGTGTTTTATGACGTTATAACACGTGTAACATCTGTATTATTGTAAACGTTCGTTATTTTAGAAGAAAAAAATTTGAAAATCGACGTTTTTTCAAGTTTTTTTAGTATCAAACTTTATATCGAATGATTTTTAAGTGAAATTCAATAAATATTCACAAATATAGGTGTTTTATGACGTTATAACACGTTTAATTATCTGTATTATTGTAATCGTTGTTTATTTTAGAAGAAAAAATATGAAAGTTTGCACCTTGAAAATCAACGTTTTTCCATGTTCTTTCAGTTTCATACTTTATAACTCGTGATTTGTAAATGAAATTTAATGAATATTGACAGATATAGCTGTTTTATGACGTTATAAAACGTTTAAACATCTAAGTTTTTGTAAACATTCGTTATTTTAGAAGAAAAAAATTTGAAAGTTTGGACCTTGAAAATCGACGTTTTTTCAAATTTTTTCTGTATCAAACTTTATAACTAGCGATTTTCAAGTGAATCTCTATAAATATTGACAGATATAGCTGTTTTATGACGTTATAAAACGTTTAAACATCTGAGTTTTTGTAAACATTCGTTATTTTACAAGAAAAAAATTTGAAAGTTTGGACCTTGAAAAACGACTTTTTTCCATGTTCTTTCAGTTTCGAACTTTATAAATAATGATTTTCAAGTTAAATTCAATAAATATTGACAGATATAGGGGTTTTATGACGTTATGAAACGTTTAAACATCTGAGTTATTGTAAACATTCGTTGATTTTTAAGAAAAAAATTTAAAAGTTTGGACCTTGAAAATCGACGTTTTTTCAAATTTTTTCTGTATCAAACTTTATAACTAGAATTTTCAAGTGAATCTCAATAAATATTGACAGATATAGGTGTTTTATGACGTTATAAAACGTTTAAACATCTGAGTTATTGTAAACATTTGTTATTTTACAAGAAAAAAATTTGAAAGTTTGGACCTTGAAAATCGACGTTTTTCCATGTTCTTTCAGTTTCAAACTTTATAACTAGCAATTTTCAAGGGAAACTCAATAAATATTGACAGATATCGTTGTTTATTTTAGAAGAAAAAATATGAAAGTTTGCACCTTGAAAATCAACGTTTTTCCATGTTCTTTCAGTTTCATACTTTATAACTAGCGATTTGTAAATGAAATTTAATGAATATTGACAGATATAGCTGTTTTTGACGTTATAAAACGTTTAAACATCTAAGTTTTTGTAAACATTCGTTATTTTAGAAGAAAAAAATTTGAAAGTTTGGACCTTGCAAATCGACGTTTTTTCAAATTTTTTCTGTATCAAACTTTATAACTAGCGATTTTCAAGTGAATCTCTATAAATATTGACAGATATAGCTGTTTTATGACGTTATAAAACGTTTAAACATCTGAGTTTTTGTAAACATTCGTTATTTTACAAGAAAAAAATTTGAAAGTTTGGACCTTGAAAAACGACTTTTTTCCATGTTCTTTCAGTTTCGAACTTTATAAATAATGATTTTCAAGTTAAATTCAATAAATATTGACAGATATAGGGGTTTTATGACGTTATGAAACGTTTAAACATCTGAGTTATTGTAAACATTCGTTGATTTATAAGAAAAAAATTTAAAAGTTTGGACCTTGAAAATCGACGTTTTTTCAAGTTTTTTCTGTATCAAACTTTATAACTAGCGATTTTCAAGTGAATCTCTATAAATATTGACAAATATAGGTGTTTTATGACGTAATAAAATGTTTAAACATCTAAGTTATTGTAAACATTCGTTATTTTACAAGAAAAAAATTTGAAAGTTTGGACCTTGAAAATCAACGTTTTTCCATGTTCTTTCAGTATCAAACTTTATAACTAGCGATTTGTACATTAAATTCAATGATTATCGACAGATATAGCTGTTTTATGACGTTATAAAACGTGTAAACATCTGAGTTTTTGTAAACATTCGTTATTTTACAAGAAAAAAATTTGTAAGTTTGGACCTTGAAAAACGACGTTTTTTCAAGTTTTTTCTGTATCAAACTTTATAACTAGCGATTTACAAGTGAATCTCTATAAATATTGACAGATATAGGTGTTTTATGACGTTATAAAACGTTTAAACATCTGAGTTATAGTAAACATTCGTTATTTTACAAGAAAAAAATTTGAAAGTTTGGACCTTGAAAAACGACTTTTTTCCATGTTCTTTCAGTTTCGAACTTTATAAATAATGATTTTCAAGTTAAATTCAATAAATATTGACAGATATAGGGGTTTTATGACGTTATGAAACGTTTAAACATCTGAGTTATTGTAAACATTCGTTGATTTTTAAGAAAAAAATTTAAAAGTTTGGACCTTGAAAATCGACGTTTTTTCAAATTTTTTCTGTATCAAACTTTATAACTAGAATTTTCAAGTGAATCTCAATAAATATTGACAGATATAGGTGTTTTATGACGTTATAAAACGTTTAAACATCTGAGTTATTGTAAACATTTGTTATTTTACAAGAAAAAAATTTGAAAGTTTGGACCTTGAAAATCGACGTTTTTCCATGTTCTTTCAGTTTCAAACTTTATAAATAATGAATTTTGAATGAAATTCAATGAATATTGACAGATATAGCTGTTTTATGACGTTATAAAACGTTTAAACATCTAAGTTTTTGTAAACATTCGTTATTTTAGAAGAAAAAAATTTGAAAGTTTGGACCTTGAAAATCGACGTTTTTTCAAATTTTTTCTGTATCAAACTTAGAAGAAAAAAATTTGAAAATCGACGTTTTTTCAAGTTTTTTTAGTATCAAACTTTATATCGAATGATTTTTGAGTAAAATTCAATAAATATTCACAAATATAGGTGTTTTATGACGTTATAACACGTTTAATTATCTGTATTATTGTAATCGTTGTTTATTTTAGACGAAAAAATATGAAAGTTTGCACCTTGAAAATCAACGTTTTTCCATGTTCTTTCAGTTTCAAACTTTATAACTAGCAATTTTCAAGGGAAACTCAATAAATATTGACAGATATAAGTGTTTTATGACGTTATAACACGTTTAAACATCTGTATTATTGTAAACATTCGTTATTTTAGAAGAAAAAAATTTGAAAATCGACGTTTTTTCAAGTTTTTTTAGTATCAAACTTTATAAATAATGAATTTTAAATGAAATTCAATAAATATTGACAGATATAGCTGTTTTATGACGTTATAACATGTTTAATTATCTGAATTATTGTAATCGTTGTTTATTTTAGAAGAAAAAATATGAAAGTTTGCACCTTGAAAATCAACGTTTTTCCATGTTCTTTCAGTTTCATACTTTATAACTAGCGATTTGTAAATGAAATTTAATGAATATTGACAGATATAGCTGTTTTTGACGTTATAAAACGTTTAAACATCTAAGTTTTTGTAAACATTCGTTATTTTAGAAGAAAAAAATTTGAAAGTTTGGACCTTGCAAATCGACGTTTTTTCAAATTTTTTCTGTATCAAACTTTATAACTAGCGATTTTCAAGTGAATCTCTATAAATATTGACAGATATAGCTGTTTTATGACGTTATAAAACGTTTAAACATCTGAGTTTTTGTAAACATTCGTTATTTTACAAGAAAAAAATTTGAAAGTTTGGACCTTGAAAAACGACTTTTTTCCATGTTCTTTCAGTTTCGAACTTTATAAATAATGATTTTCAAGTTAAATTCAATAAATATTGACAGATATAGGGGTTTTATGACGTTATGAAACGTTTAAACATCTGAGTTATTGTAAACATTCGTTGATTTATAAGAAAAAAATTTAAAAGTTTGGACCTTGAAAATCGACGTTTTTTCAAGTTTTTTCTGTATCAAACTTTATAACTAGCGATTTTCAAGTGAATCTCTATAAATATTGACAAATATAGGTGTTTTATGACGTAATAAAATGTTTAAACATCTAAGTTATTGTAAACATTCGTTATTTTACAAGAAAAAAATTTGAAAGTTTGGACCTTGAAAATCAACGTTTTTCCATGTTCTTTCAGTATCAAACTTTATAACTAGCGATTTGTACATTAAATTCAATGATTATCGACAGATATAGCTGTTTTATGACGTTATAAAACGTGTAAACATCTGAGTTTTTGTAAACATTCGTTATTTTACAAGAAAAAAATTTGTAAGTTTGGACCTTGAAAAACGACGTTTTTTCAAGTTTTTTCTGTATCAAACTTTATAACTAGCGATTTACAAGTGAATCTCTATAAATATTGACAGATATAGGTGTTTTATGACGTTATAAAACGTTTAAACATCTGAGTTATAGTAAACATTCGTTGATTTATAAGAAAAAAATTTAAAAGTTTGGACCTTGAAAATCGACGTTTTTTCAAGTTTTTTCAGTTTCAAACTTTATAAATAATGAATTTTAAATGAAATTCAATGAATATTGACAGATATAGCTGTTTTATGACGTTATAACATGTTTAAACATCTGTATTATTAAATCATTGTTTATTTTCGAAGAAAAAAATTTGAAAATCGACGTTTTTTCAAGTTTTTTCTGTATCAAACTTTATAACTAGCGATTTTCAAGTGAATCTGTATAAATATTGACAGATATAGCTGTTTTATGACGTTATAAAACGTTTAAACATCTGAGTTTTTGTAAACATTCGTTATTTTACAAGAAAAAAATTTGAAAGTTTGGACCTTGAAAAACGACTTTTTTCCATGTTCTTTCAGTTTCGAACTTTATAAATAATGATTTTCAAGTTAAATTCAATAAATATTGACAGATATAGGGGTTTTATGACGTTATGAAACGTTTAAGCATCTGAGTTATTGTAAACATTCGTTGATTTTTAAGAAAAAAATTTAAAAGTTTGGACCTTGAAAATCGACGTTTTTTCAAATTTTTTCTGTATCAAACTTTATAACTAGAATTTTCAAGTGAATCTCAATAAATATTGACAGATATAGGTGTTTTATGACGTTATAAAACGTTTAAACATCTAAGTTATTGTAAACATTTGTTATTTTACAAGAAAAAAATTTGAAAGTTTGGACCTTGAAAATCGACGTTTTTCCATGTTCTTTCAGTTTCAAACTTTATAAATAATGAATTTTGAATGAAATTCAATGAATATTGACAGATATAGCTGTTTTATGACGTTATAACATGTTTAATTATCTGAATTATTGTAAATATTCGTTATTTTACAAGAAAAAAATTTAAAAGTTTGGACCTTGAAAATCAACGTTTTTCCATGTTCTTTCAGTTTCAAACTTTATAACTAGCAATTTTCAAGGGAAACTCAATAAATATTGACAGATATAGGTGTTTTATGACGTTATAACACGTGTAACATCTGTATTATTGTAAACGTTCGTTATTTTAGAAGAAAAAAATTTGAAAATCGACGTTTTTTCAAGTTTTTTTAGTATCAAACTTTATATCGAATGATTTTTAAGTGAAATTCAATAAATATTCACAAATATAGGTGTTTTATGACGTTATAACACGTTTAATTATCTGTATTATTGTAATCGTTGTTTATTTTAGAAGAAAAAATATGAAAGTTTGCACCTTGAAAATCAACGTTTTTCCATGTTCTTTCAGTTTCATACTTTATAACTCGTGATTTGTAAATGAAATTTAATGAATATTGACAGATATAGCTGTTTTATGACGTTATAAAACGTTTAAACATCTAAGTTTTTGTAAACATTCGTTATTTTAGAAGAAAAAAATTTGAAAGTTTGGACCTTGAAAATCGACGTTTTTTCAAATTTTTTCTGTATCAAACTTTATAACTAGCGATTTTCAAGTGAATCTCTATAAATATTGACAGATATAGCTGTTTTATGACGTTATAACACGTTTAAACATCTGTATTATTGTAAACATTCGTTATTTTCGAAGAAAAAAATTTGAAAATCGACGTTTTTTCAAGTTTTTTTAGTATCAAACTTTATATCGAATGATTTTTGAGTAAAATTCAATAAATATTCACAAATATAGGTGTTTTATGACGTTATAACACGTTTAATTATCTGTATTATTGTAATCGTTGTTTATTTTAGACGAAAAAATATGAAAGTTTGCACCTTGAAAATCAACGTTTTTCCATGTTCTTTCAGTTTCAAACTTTATAACTAGCAATTTTCAAGGGAAACTCAATAAATATTGACAGATATAAGTGTTTTATGACGTTATAACACGTTTAAACATCTGTATTATTGTAAACATTCGTTATTTTAGAAGAAAAAAATTTGAAAATCGACGTTTTTTCAAGTTTTTTTAGTATCAAACTTTATAAATAATGAATTTTAAATGAAATTCAATAAATATTGACAGATATAGCTGTTTTATGACGTTATAACATGTTTAATTATCTGAATTATTGTAATCGTTGTTTATTTTAGAAGAAAAAATATGAAAGTTTGCACCTTGAAAATCAACGTTTTTCCATGTTCTTTCAGTTTCATACTTTATAACTAGCGATTTGTAAATGAAATTTAATGAATATTGACAGATATAGCTGTTTTTGACGTTATAAAACGTTTAAACATCTAAGTTTTTGTAAACATTCGTTATTTTAGAAGAAAAAAATTTGAAAGTTTGGACCTTGCAAATCGACGTTTTTTCAAATTTTTTCTGTATCAAACTTTATAACTAGCGATTTTCAAGTGAATCTCTATAAATATTGACAGATATAGCTGTTTTATGACGTTATAAAACGTTTAAACATCTGAGTTTTTGTAAACATTCGTTATTTTACAAGAAAAAAATTTGAAAGTTTGGACCTTGAAAAACGACTTTTTTCCATGTTCTTTCAGTTTCGAACTTTATAAATAATGATTTTCAAGTTAAATTCAATAAATATTGACAGATATAGGGGTTTTATGACGTTATGAAACGTTTAAACATCTGAGTTATTGTAAACATTCGTTGATTTATAAGAAAAAAATTTAAAAGTTTGGACCTTGAAAATCGACGTTTTTTCAAGTTTTTTCTGTATCAAACTTTATAACTAGCGATTTTCAAGTGAATCTCTATAAATATTGACAAATATAGGTGTTTTATGACGTAATAAAATGTTTAAACATCTAAGTTATTGTAAACATTCGTTATTTTACAAGAAAAAAATTTGAAAGTTTGGACCTTGAAAATCAACGTTTTTCCATGTTCTTTCAGTATCAAACTTTATAACTAGCGATTTGTACATTAAATTCAATGATTATCGACAGATATAGCTGTTTTATGACGTTATAAAACGTGTAAACATCTGAGTTTTTGTAAACATTCGTTATTTTACAAGAAAAAAATTTGTAAGTTTGGACCTTGAAAAACGACGTTTTTTCAAGTTTTTTCTGTATCAAACTTTATAACTAGCGATTTACAAGTGAATCTCTATAAATATTGACAGATATAGGTGTTTTATGACGTTATAAAACGTTTAAACATCTGAGTTATAGTAAACATTCGTTGATTTATAAGAAAAAAATTTAAAAGTTTGGACCTTGAAAATCGACGTTTTTTCAAGTTTTTTCAGTTTCAAACTTTATAAATAATGAATTTTAAATGAAATTCAATGAATATTGACAGATATAGCTGTTTTATGACGTTATAACATGTTTAAACATCTGTATTATTAAATCATTGTTTATTTTCGAAGAAAAAAATTTGAAAATCGACGTTTTTTCAAGTTTTTTCTGTATCAAACTTTATAACTAGCGATTTTCAAGTGAATCTGTATAAATATTGACAGATATAGCTGTTTTATGACGTTATAAAACGTTTAAACATCTGAGTTTTTGTAAACATTCGTTATTTTACAAGAAAAAAATTTGAAAGTTTGGACCTTGAAAAACGACTTTTTTCCATGTTCTTTCAGTTTCGAACTTTATAAATAATGATTTTCAAGTTAAATTCAATAAATATTGACAGATATAGGGGTTTTATGACGTTATGAAACGTTTAAGCATCTGAGTTATTGTAAACATTCGTTGATTTTTAAGAAAAAAATTTAAAAGTTTGGACCTTGAAAATCGACGTTTTTTCAAATTTTTTCTGTATCAAACTTTATAACTAGAATTTTCAAGTGAATCTCAATAAATATTGACAGATATAGGTGTTTTATGACGTTATAAAACGTTTAAACATCTAAGTTATTGTAAACATTTGTTATTTTACAAGAAAAAAATTTGAAAGTTTGGACCTTGAAAATCGACGTTTTTCCATGTTCTTTCAGTTTCAAACTTTATAAATAATGAATTTTAAATGAAATTCAATGTATATTCACAAATATAGGTGTTTTATGACGTTATAACTCGTTTAAACATCTGTATTATTAAATCATTATTTATTTTCGAAGAAAAAAACTTGAAAATCGACGTTTTTTCAAGTTTTTTCTGTATCAAACTTTATAACTAGCGATTTTCAAGTGAATCTCTATAAATATTGACAGATATAGGTGTTTTATGACGTAATAAAATGTTTAAACATCTAAGTTATTGTAAACATTCGTTATTTTACAAGAAAAAAATTTGAAAGTTTGGACCTTGAAAACCAACGTTTTTCCATGTTCTTTCAGTTTCAAACTTTATAACTAGCAATTTTCAAGGGAAACTCAATAAATATTGACAGATATAGGTGTTTTATGACGTTATAACACGTGTAACATCTGTATTATTGTAAACGTTCGTTATTTTAGAAGAAAAAAATTTGAAAATCGACGTTTTTTCAAGTTTTTTTAGTATCAAACTTTATATCGAATGATTTTTAAGTGAAATTCAATAAATATTCACAAATATAGGTGTTTTATGACGTTATAACACGTTTAATTATCTGTATTATTGTAATCGTTGTTTATTTTAGAAGAAAAAATATGAAAGTTTGCACCTTGAAAATCAACGTTTTTCCATGTTCTTTCAGTTTCATACTTTATAACTCGTGATTTGTAAATGAAATTTAATGAATATTGACAGATATAGCTGTTTTATGACGTTATAAAACGTTTAAACATCTAAGTTTTTGTAAACATTCGTTATTTTAGAAGAAAAAAATTTGAAAGTTTGGACCTTGAAAATCGACGTTTTTTCAAATTTTTTCTGTATCAAACTTTATAACTAGCGATTTTCAAGTGAATCTCTATAAATATTGACAGATATAGCTGTTTTATGACGTTATAAAACGTTTAAACATCTGAGTTTTTGTAAACATTCGTTATTTTACAAGAAAAAAATTTGAAAGTTTGGACCTTGAAAAACGACTTTTTTCCATGTTCTTTCAGTTTCGAACTTTATAAATAATGATTTTCAAGTTAAATTCAATAAATATTGACAGATATAGGGGTTTTATGACGTTATGAAACGTTTAAGCATCTGAGTTATTGTAAACATTCGTTGATTTTTAAGAAAAAAATTTAAAAGTTTGGACCTTGAAAATCGACGTTTTTTCAAATTTTTTCTGTATCAAACTTTATAACTAGAATTTTCAAGTCAATCTAAATGAATATTGACAGATATAGGTGTTTTATGACGTTATAAAACGTTTAAACATCTAAGTTATTGTAAACATTTGTTATTTTACAAGAAAAAAATTTGAAAGTTTGGACCTTGAAAATCGACGTTTTTCCATGTTCTTTCAGTTTCAAACTTTATAAATAATGAATTTTGAATGAAATTCAATGAATATTGACAGATATAGCTGTTTTATGACGTTATAACATGTTTAATTATCTGAATTATTGTAAATATTCGTTATTTTACAAGAAAAAAATTTAAAAGTTTGGACCTTGAAAATCAACGTTTTTCCATGTTCTTTCAGTTTCAAACTTTATAACTAGCAATTTTCAAGGGAAACTCAATAAATATTGACAGATATAGGTGTTTTATGACGTTATAACACGTGTAACATCTGTATTATTGTAAACGTTCGTTATTTTAGAAGAAAAAAATTTGAAAATCGACGTTTTTTCAAGTTTTTTTAGTATCAAACTTTATATCGAATGATTTTTAAGTGAAATTCAATAAATATTCACAAATATAGGTGTTTTATGACGTTATAACACGTTTAATTATCTGTATTATTGTAATCGTTGTTTATTTTAGAAGAAAAAATATGAAAGTTTGCACCTTGAAAATCAACGTTTTTCCATGTTCTTTCAGTTTCATACTTTATAACTCGTGATTTGTAAATGAAATTTAATGAATATTGACAGATATAGCTGTTTTATGACGTTATAAAACGTTTAAACATCTAAGTTTTTGTAAACATTCGTTATTTTAGAAGAAAAAAATTTGAAAGTTTGGACCTTGAAAATCGACGTTTTTTCAAATTTTTTCTGTATCAAACTTTATAACTAGCGATTTTCAAGTGAATCTCTATAAATATTGACAGATATAGCTGTTTTATGACGTTATAAAACGTTTAAACATCTGAGTTTTTGTAAACATTCGTTATTTTACAAGAAAAAAATTTGAAAGTTTGGACCTTGAAAAACGACTTTTTTCCATGTTCTTTCAGTTTCGAACTTTATAAATAATGATTTTCAAGTTAAATTCAATAAATATTGACAGATATAGGGGTTTTATGACGTTATGAAACGTTTAAACATCTGAGTTATTGTAAACATTCGTTGATTTATAAGAAAAAAATTTAAAAGTTTGGACCTTGAAAATCGACGTTTTTTCAAGTTTTTTCTGTATCAAACTTTATAACTAGCGATTTTCAAGTGAATCTCTATAAATATTGACAAATATAGGTGTTTTATGACGTAATAAAATGTTTAAACATCTAAGTTATTGTAAACATTCGTTATTTTACAAGAAAAAAATTTGAAAGTTTGGACCTTGAAAACCAACGTTTTTCCATGTTCTTTCAGTATCAAACTTTATAACTAGCGATTTGTACATTAAATTTAATGATTATCGACAGATATAGCTGTTTTATGACGTTATAAAATATTTAAACATCTGAGTTATTGTAAACATTCGTTATTTTACAAGAAAAAAATTTAAAAGTTTGGACCTTGAAAATCAACGTTTTTCCATGTTCTTTCAGTTTCAAACTTTATAACTAGCAATTTTCAAGGGAAACTCAATAAATATTGACAGATATAGGTGTTTTATGACGTTATAACACGTGTAACATCTGTATTATTGTAAACGTTCGTTATTTTAGAAGAAAAAAATTTGAAAATCGACGTTTTTTCAAGTTTTTTTAGTATCAAACTTTATATCGAATGATTTTTAAGTGAAATTCAATAAATATTCACAAATATAGGTGTTTTATGACGTTATAACACGTTTAATTATCTGTATTATTGTAATCGTTGTTTATTTTAGAAGAAAAAATATGAAAGTTTGCACCTTGAAAATCAACGTTTTTCCATGTTCTTTCAGTTTCATACTTTATAACTCGTGATTTGTAAATGAAATTTAATGAATATTGACAGATATAGCTGTTTTATGACGTTATAAAACGTTTAAACATCTAAGTTTTTGTAAACATTCGTTATTTTAGAAGAAAAAAATTTGAAAGTTTGGACCTTGAAAATCGACGTTTTTTCAAATTTTTTCTGTATCAAACTTTATAACTAGCGATTTTCAAGTGAATCTCTATAAATATTGACAGATATAGCTGTTTTATGACGTTATAAAACGTTTAAACATCTGAGTTTTTGTAAACATTCGTTATTTTACAAGAAAAAAATTTGAAAGTTTGGACCTTGAAAAACGACTTTTTTCCATGTTCTTTCAGTTTCGAACTTTATAAATAATGATTTTCAAGTTAAATTCAATAAATATTGACAGATATAGGGGTTTTATGACGTTATGAAACGTTTAAACATCTGAGTTATTGTAAACATTCGTTGATTTTTAAGAAAAAAATTTAAAAGTTTGGACCTTGAAAATCGACGTTTTTTCAAATTTTTTCTGTATCAAACTTTATAACTAGAATTTTCAAGTGAATCTCAATAAATATTGACAGATATAGGTGTTTTATGACGTTATAAAACGTTTAAACATCTGAGTTATTGTAAACATTTGTTATTTTACAAGAAAAAAATTTGAAAGTTTGGACCTTGAAAATCGACGTTTTTCCATGTTCTTTCAGTTTCAAACTTTATAACTAGCAATTTTCAAGGGAAACTCAATAAATATTGACAGATATCGTTGTTTATTTTAGAAGAAAAAATATGAAAGTTTGCACCTTGAAAATCAACGTTTTTCCATGTTCTTTCAGTTTCATACTTTATAACTAGCGATTTGTAAATGAAATTTAATGAATATTGACAGATATAGCTGTTTTTGACGTTATAAAACGTTTAAACATCTAAGTTTTTGTAAACATTCGTTATTTTAGAAGAAAAAAATTTGAAAGTTTGGACCTTGCAAATCGACGTTTTTTCAAATTTTTTCTGTATCAAACTTTATAACTAGCGATTTTCAAGTGAATCTCTATAAATATTGACAGATATAGCTGTTTTATGACGTTATAAAACGTTTAAACATCTGAGTTTTTGTAAACATTCGTTATTTTACAAGAAAAAAATTTGAAAGTTTGGACCTTGAAAAACGACTTTTTTCCATGTTCTTTCAGTTTCGAACTTTATAAATAATGATTTTCAAGTTAAATTCAATAAATATTGACAGATATAGGGGTTTTATGACGTTATGAAACGTTTAAACATCTGAGTTATTGTAAACATTCGTTGATTTATAAGAAAAAAATTTAAAAGTTTGGACCTTGAAAATCGACGTTTTTTCAAGTTTTTTCTGTATCAAACTTTATAACTAGCGATTTTCAAGTGAATCTCTATAAATATTGACAAATATAGGTGTTTTATGACGTAATAAAATGTTTAAACATCTAAGTTATTGTAAACATTCGTTATTTTACAAGAAAAAAATTTGAAAGTTTGGACCTTGAAAATCAACGTTTTTCCATGTTCTTTCAGTATCAAACTTTATAACTAGCGATTTGTACATTAAATTCAATGATTATCGACAGATATAGCTGTTTTATGACGTTATAAAACGTGTAAACATCTGAGTTTTTGTAAACATTCGTTATTTTACAAGAAAAAAATTTGTAAGTTTGGACCTTGAAAAACGACGTTTTTTCAAGTTTTTTCTGTATCAAACTTTATAACTAGCGATTTACAAGTGAATCTCTATAAATATTGACAGATATAGGTGTTTTATGACGTTATAAAACGTTTAAACATCTGAGTTATAGTAAACATTCGTTGATTTATAAGAAAAAAATTTAAAAGTTTGGACCTTGAAAATCGACGTTTTTTCAAGTTTTTTCAGTTTCAAACTTTATAAATAATGAATTTTAAATGAAATTCAATGAATATTGACAGATATAGCTGTTTTATGACGTTATAACATGTTTAAACATCTGTATTATTAAATCATTGTTTATTTTCGAAGAAAAAAATTTGAAAATCGACGTTTTTTCAAGTTTTTTCTGTATCAAACTTTATAACTAGCGATTTTCAAGTGAATCTGTATAAATATTGACAGATATAGCTGTTTTATGACGTTATAAAACGTTTAAACATCTGAGTTTTTGTAAACATTCGTTATTTTACAAGAAAAAAATTTGAAAGTTTGGACCTTGAAAAACGACTTTTTTCCATGTTCTTTCAGTTTCGAACTTTATAAATAATGATTTTCAAGTTAAATTCAATAAATATTGACAGATATAGGGGTTTTATGACGTTATGAAACGTTTAAACATCTGAGTTATTGTAAACATTCGTTGATTTATAAGAAAAAAATTTAAAAGTTTGGACCTTGAAAATCGACGTTTTTTCAAGTTTTTTCTGTATCAAACTTTATAACTAGCGATTTTCAAGTGAATCTCTATAAATATTGACAAATATAGGTGTTTTATGACGTAATAAAATGTTTAAACATCTAAGTTATTGTAAACATTCGTTATTTTACAAGAAAAAAATTTGAAAGTTTGGACCTTGAAAATCAACGTTTTTCCATGTTCTTTCAGTATCAAACTTTATAACTAGCGATTTGTACATTAAATTCAATGATTATCGACAGATATAGCTGTTTTATGACGTTATAAAACGTGTAAACATCTGAGTTTTTGTAAACATTCGTTATTTTACAAGAAAAAAATTTGTAAGTTTGGACCTTGAAAAACGACGTTTTTTCAAGTTTTTTCTGTATCAAACTTTATAACTAGCGATTTACAAGTGAATCTCTATAAATATTGACAGATATAGGTGTTTTATGACGTTATAAAACGTTTAAACATCTGAGTTATAGTAAACATTCGTTGATTTATAAGAAAAAAATTTAAAAGTTTGGACCTTGAAAATCGACGTTTTTTCAAGTTTTTTCAGTTTCAAACTTTATAAATAATGAATTTTAAATGAAATTCAATGAATATTGACAGATATAGCTGTTTTATGACGTTATAACATGTTTAAACATCTGTATTATTAAATCATTGTTTATTTTCGAAGAAAAAAATTTGAAAATCGACGTTTTTTCAAGTTTTTTCTGTATCAAACTTTATAACTAGCGATTTTCAAGTGAATCTGTATAAATATTGACAGATATAGCTGTTTTATGACGTTATAAAACGTTTAAACATCTGAGTTTTTGTAAACATTCGTTATTTTACAAGAAAAAAATTTGAAAGTTTGGACCTTGAAAAACGACTTTTTTCCATGTTCTTTCAGTTTCGAACTTTATAAATAATGATTTTCAAGTTAAATTCAATAAATATTGACAGATATAGGGGTTTTATGACGTTATGAAACGTTTAAGCATCTGAGTTATTGTAAACATTCGTTGATTTTTAAGAAAAAAATTTAAAAGTTTGGACCTTGAAAATCGACGTTTTTTCAAATTTTTTCTGTATCAAACTTTATAACTAGAATTTTCAAGTGAATCTCAATAAATATTGACAGATATAGGTGTTTTATGACGTTATAAAACGTTTAAACATCTAAGTTATTGTAAACATTTGTTATTTTACAAGAAAAAAATTTGAAAGTTTGGACCTTGAAAATCGACGTTTTTCCATGTTCTTTCAGTTTCAAACTTTATAAATAATGAATTTTAAATGAAATTCAATGTATATTCACAAATATAGGTGTTTTATGACGTTATAACTCGTTTAAACATCTGTATTATTAAATCATTATTTATTTTCGAAGAAAAAAACTTGAAAATCGACGTTTTTTCAAGTTTTTTCTGTATCAAACTTTATAACTAGCGATTTTCAAGTGAATCTCTATAAATATTGACAGATATAGGTGTTTTATGACGTAATAAAATGTTTAAACATCTAAGTTATTGTAAACATTCGTTATTTTACAAGAAAAAAATTTGAAAGTTTGGACCTTGAAAACCAACGTTTTTCCATGTTCTTTCAGTTTCAAACTTTATAACTAGCAATTTTCAAGGGAAACTCAATAAATATTGACAGATATAGGTGTTTTATGACGTTATAACACGTGTAACATCTGTATTATTGTAAACGTTCGTTATTTTAGAAGAAAAAAATTTGAAAATCGACGTTTTTTCAAGTTTTTTTAGTATCAAACTTTATATCGAATGATTTTTAAGTGAAATTCAATAAATATTCACAAATATAGGTGTTTTATGACGTTATAACACGTTTAATTATCTGTATTATTGTAATCGTTGTTTATTTTAGAAGAAAAAATATGAAAGTTTGCACCTTGAAAATCAACGTTTTTCCATGTTCTTTCAGTTTCATACTTTATAACTCGTGATTTGTAAATGAAATTTAATGAATATTGACAGATATAGCTGTTTTATGACGTTATAAAACGTTTAAACATCTAAGTTTTTGTAAACATTCGTTATTTTAGAAGAAAAAAATTTGAAAGTTTGGACCTTGAAAATCGACGTTTTTTCAAATTTTTTCTGTATCAAACTTTATAACTAGCGATTTTCAAGTGAATCTCTATAAATATTGACAGATATAGCTGTTTTATGACGTTATAAAACGTTTAAACATCTGAGTTTTTGTAAACATTCGTTATTTTACAAGAAAAAAATTTGAAAGTTTGGACCTTGAAAAACGACTTTTTTCCATGTTCTTTCAGTTTCGAACTTTATAAATAATGATTTTCAAGTTAAATTCAATAAATATTGACAGATATAGGGGTTTTATGACGTTATGAAACGTTTAAGCATCTGAGTTATTGTAAACATTCGTTGATTTTTAAGAAAAAAATTTAAAAGTTTGGACCTTGAAAATCGACGTTTTTTCAAATTTTTTCTGTATCAAACTTTATAACTAGAATTTTCAAGTGAATCTCAATAAATATTGACAGATATAGGTGTTTTATGACGTTATAAAACGTTTAAACATCTAAGTTATTGTAAACATTTGTTATTTTACAAGAAAAAAATTTGAAAGTTTGGACCTTGAAAATCGACGTTTTTCCATGTTCTTTCAGTTTCAAACTTTATAAATAATGAATTTTGAATGAAATTCAATGAATATTGACAGATATAGCTGTTTTATGACGTTATAACATGTTTAATTATCTGAATTATTGTAAATATTCGTTATTTTACAAGAAAAAAATTTAAAAGTTTGGACCTTGAAAACCAACGTTTTTCCATGTTCTTTCAGTTTCAAACTTTATAACTAGCGATTTTCAAGTGAATCTCTATAAATATTGACAAATATAGGTGTTTTATGACGTAATAAAATGTTTAAACATCTAAGTTATTGTAAACATTCGTTATTTTACAAGAAAAAAATTTGAAAGTTTGGACCTTGAAAACCAACGTTTTTCCATGTTCTTTCAGTATCAAACTTTATAACTAGCGATTTGTACATTAAATTTAATGATTATCGACAGATATAGCTGTTTTATGACGTTATAAAATATTTAAACATCTGAGTTATTGTAAACATTCGTTATTTTACAAGAAAAAAATTTAAAAGTTTGGACCTTGAAAATCAACGTTTTTCCATGTTCTTTCAGTTTCAAACTTTATAACTAGCAATTTTCAAGGGAAACTCAATAAATATTGACAGATATAGGTGTTTTATGACGTTATAACACGTGTAACATCTGTATTATTGTAAACGTTCGTTATTTTAGAAGAAAAAAATTTGAAAATCGACGTTTTTTCAAGTTTTTTTAGTATCAAACTTTATATCGAATGATTTTTAAGTGAAATTCAATAAATATTCACAAATATAGGTGTTTTATGACGTTATAACACGTTTAATTATCTGTATTATTGTAATCGTTGTTTATTTTAGAAGAAAAAATATGAAAGTTTGCACCTTGAAAATCAACGTTTTTCCATGTTCTTTCAGTTTCATACTTTATAACTCGTGATTTGTAAATGAAATTTAATGAATATTGACAGATATAGCTGTTTTATGACGTTATAAAACGTTTAAACATCTAAGTTTTTGTAAACATTCGTTATTTTAGAAGAAAAAAATTTGAAAGTTTGGACCTTGAAAATCGACGTTTTTTCAAATTTTTTCTGTATCAAACTTTATAACTAGCGATTTTCAAGTGAATCTCTATAAATATTGACAGATATAGCTGTTTTATGACGTTATAAAACGTTTAAACATCTGAGTTTTTGTAAACATTCGTTATTTTACAAGAAAAAAATTTGAAAGTTTGGACCTTGAAAAACGACTTTTTTCCATGTTCTTTCAGTTTCGAACTTTATAAATAATGATTTTCAAGTTAAATTCAATAAATATTGACAGATATAGGGGTTTTATGACGTTATGAAACGTTTAAACATCTGAGTTATTGTAAACATTCGTTGATTTTTAAGAAAAAAATTTAAAAGTTTGGACCTTGAAAATCGACGTTTTTTCAAATTTTTTCTGTATCAAACTTTATAACTAGAATTTTCAAGTGAATCTCAATAAATATTGACAGATATAGGTGTTTTATGACGTTATAAAACGTTTAAACATCTGAGTTATTGTAAACATTTGTTATTTTACAAGAAAAAAATTTGAAAGTTTGGACCTTGAAAATCGACGTTTTTCCATGTTCTTTCAGTTTCAAACTTTATAACTAGCAATTTTCAAGGGAAACTCAATAAATATTGACAGATATAGGTGTTTTATGACGTTATAACATGTTTAATTATCTGTATTATTGTAAACATTCGTTATTTTAGAAGAAAAAAATTTGAAAATCGACGTTTTTTCAAGTTTTTTTAGTATCAAACTTTATATCGAATGATTTTTGAGTAAAATTCAATAAATATTCACAAATATAGGTGTTTTATGACGTTATAACACGTTTAATTATCTGTATTATTGTAATCGTTGTTTATTTTAGACGAAAAAATATGAAAGTTTGCACCTTGAAAATCAACGTTTTTCCATGTTCTTTCAGTTTCAAACTTTATAACTAGCAATTTTCAAGGGAAACTCAATAAATATTGACAGATATAAGTGTTTTATGACGTTATAACACGTTTAAACATCTGTATTATTGTAAACATTCGTTATTTTAGAAGAAAAAAATTTGAAAATCGACGTTTTTTCAAGTTTTTTTAGTATCAAACTTTATAAATAATGAATTTTAAATGAAATTCAATAAATATTGACAGATATAGCTGTTTTATGACGTTATAACATGTTTAATTATCTGAATTATTGTAATCGTTGTTTATTTTAGAAGAAAAAATATGAAAGTTTGCACCTTGAAAATCAACGTTTTTCCATGTTCTTTCAGTTTCATACTTTATAACTAGCGATTTGTAAATGAAATTTAATGAATATTGACAGATATAGCTGTTTTATGACGTTATAAAACGTTTAAACATCTAAGTTTTTGTAAACATTCGTTATTTTAGAAGAAAAAAATTTGAAAGTTTGGACCTTGAAAATCGACGTTTTTCCATGTTCTTTCTGTATCAAACTTTATAACTAGCGATTTTCAAGTGAATCTCTATAAATATTGACAGATATAGCTGTTTTATGA
>WSYQ01001446.1:0-16434 GCA_011426435.1 Lysiphlebus fabarum
TATATAATTATCAATATTTTATTATTTATAATTTAGACCACCAAGAGTGTTACTAGTTATTTGTTTATAATATCATCTATTTAATTTTTTATTTTTGGATTGTCTTGCTGTCAATATCAGCGTTAAAATAAAAATAATAAATTCTCACATTTTTAGATTGATGGTATAGTTATTTCAACATTGCTGTCAATATTTTAATATATCAAAAAATAAAAAAAAAATAAATTTATATACTTGTATAATATATATTTTAAATTCATTTAACAAACATTGACGAATCGTTGTAATTATATTTTTATGTATATATAGCAATGCGGGTAAAAATAAATATATATATAATTTAATTTTAAAAATAAGACAAATCTATATGAGTGACTTGTAACCAAGTTAAATTTGCTAAATAAAATTTTATATATATTTATTTGTGTATTACTGATTGCGCTCATTGAACTCACCAGATTGACGGGTCATTGCAAGACAGATCTTTGCAATTAATCATACAAGCTGAGTCATGATAAATCCGTAAGTTTGTATATAACTCACAGACAAACTTGTTATTAAAAAAAAAAAATAAATAAAAAATATATATGTTTAGAATCAAGTTCGGTAGTCAAGAGACTGTAACTCATAAAATATAAAATAATATTTCTTATTTTATATCAATAAAAATATAAAAAATAATGATTTTTTTTCTACAAAAATGAATAGAACCTTGAGAAAAATATTACCTAACATTTTTTATTTTATTTTATTTTTTTTTACTAACGAGAAATTGAAAAGATTCACGCGTGTTTTTATCTATTTTTATTTATTTATTTTTTCTTTTTTTTTTTTTTTTTTTATTATATATAGTCAATGAATATAAATATATATTTGAAGTAGACAAAATTTTAATTCAAAATAACAATATATGTAAGAAAAACCAAAGAGAGGCGTCTCATACCGCAGAACATATTTGAAAGAAAAATTTTCAATTGAGTTTATCTCAAAAGAGGCAATAATTTATCAACTTGCTCGGCAAATGCATCATTGACTTTTTTTTTTTTTTTTTGAAGAAAAGTAAAACGAAATTGTTACACATATATATTTTATTTTTTTTTTATATATTTCTTTTAATATATTTTTTATATTATCGTTATTGGAAAGATCAAGTTAAGCGTGACGATCAAAAAATTGAAACGGACCACTCGACAGTGTCAGGGAGTATTCATAAAAAACCAAAACATTCATTTTTACTAAAAATTTATAACAATAGACATCCCCTTGACCGTTCTTTTTCATATTTTATTATTTTTTTTATTTTTTTTTTGTCAATGTTATATATATTTCATACGATGAAAGACGAAAGATGCTTGACAAGACCAAGTGGTTTTATATTCACTCCACCCCCATGGCCATCAACTTTTACCTATTTACTGATTCTAGATAAAAAAATTTGTGTTCATTTGAAAATAAAAAAAATAAATTTCAATTGATCTCTTTACGCACATAGCAGTGTTGTTGGAAAATAAAATGGAAATATATATTTATATATACATACAATAGCTATTTTATTTTTTTTGTAAATCTGGGATCTTTTGAATTTATAAATTCATTTTTTTTTAAATTTGATTGATTAATAAATTTTTAATATAAAAAATCAGCTGTATAAGCTGTATATGTATAATTTTTTAAAATAATAATTGATATTATTATAATTTTTTTTGTCAATTTTTATGTAAAATTTTATTATCATTGTATTGTTTTGATAAGTTTTATGAAAAAAAATAATATACACACACCAGAGTGTATTTAAAATACTACAGATAAATATATGCACAACTAGTATGGCTTATACTGGAAGACGACAGGTGTTATGATAATATTTTCTCAAGAAATAAAGGCTACTTTTGCAATGCAAAATCTCGCCATACACTGTGGGTGGTCATATACGAGTTGTACAGCTCTTCTTCCTCTGTACCTCTTTATACATATATATTTCTATATGACCCATCTTGTTGTGTGTAAACCTTCGATATATACAATATTTATATTTATATATATATTTAATTTTTATTTATTTATTTATTTTTTTTACCATCATTGCCGCGATGATTAAATTCTCTTTTAATCGGCTGGCAGAGGAGAAAATTCACCTCTAACCTCACCAACATCTCGCGACTCGCCTTCAAGTATTTTTTTTTTTATTTTTCATTTTTATTTTCAATTTATATTTATTTATATATTTATTTTTTTATTATTCTTCTTTTTTTTTTTTTTTTTTTCAAGCCAGATCATATACACTCTCTATACGTACATTTTGACTTTTGCCTTTTTTGAAATTTAATTTTACATTTATATTTGTATATAAATTTTTTAAATGCCATATATTATAAATACAAATTAACAAATCCAGTTTTTAATGAAAAACGTTGATAATATTTTTGAACTAGTTTTTATACTAAATATGTATATTTTATTATCATTAAAATGTATATTTTTTTTTTCTAATTTAATTTCTTTTTGCATTAGTTGTAAATATATTATTCAAGGTTTTGTGGTATGATTTTACTTAAATATGTTTAATTTTTTTTAAATAATAATATTTGTTTTTTAAAATAATTTTCTTGTACTAATTATACGAGTGTAATTTTTATTTTTTTTTTATTTTAATATGATTTAACACTTGAAATATTTTAATTGGAAACGTGCGTATGTGGTCAGAATGATGATTTTTGATAAGATGTTGGTGGTAGCTTGTTGCTCGGTAAACGTCATGTTATTCCAAGGACACCTCTCACTTGTAGATCATACAAAACGGCAATCAAAAATAATAAAATTAAAAAAAAATATAATCATCTAATATAATTAAGAAATGAAATAATAATTTTGATTTCTTTGATACATATATAACAATTTTTTTACATTGATAATCAAACCGAGGGGCCAGTAGTGTAGTCTAGTCATTACATATATTAAAATAAAAATTATAAAAAAAAAATTGATTTTTTTAAATTTTGAATATAATTTAAAGAAACACTGGGTCCCTACTTATACTTCACAGTATGTTGTCGTGTTTGAATTAAATTTTTATAATTTAAATTAATTTCGGGACAACACTACGTATTCACTTATACTTTTGAGACTGTTGTCCTGGTTCAATTAATTTTTTTTTATTTTAAATTAATTTTAAGACAACACTGAGTCTTCACTTATACTTTTTAGCGTGTTTCCTTGTTTGAGTTAATTTTTTTATATTTTAAACATATTTCAGGACAACACTGCGTCTTCACTTCTACTTTTGAGTGTGTTGTCCTGTTTGAATCAATTTTTTTATATTTTAAATTAATTTCAGGACAACACTCAGTCTTCACTTATACTTTTGAGTGTGTTGTCCTGTTTGAATCAATTTTTTTATATTTTAATAAATTTTACGGAAACACTGAGCCCTCACTTATACTTTTGAGTGTGTTGTCCTGTTCAAATCAATTTTTTTATATTTTAAATTAATTTCAGGACAACACTGAGACTCCACTTATACTTTTGACTGTGTTGTCCTGTTTAAATCAATTTTTTTATATTTTAAATTAATTTCAGGACAACACTCAGTCTTCACTTCTACTTTTGAGTGTGTTGTCCTGTTTGAATCAATTTTTTTATATTTTAAATTAATTTCAGGACAACACTCAGTCTTCACTTATACTTTTGAGTGTGTTGTCCTGTTTGAATCAATTTTTTTATATTTTAATAAATTTTACGGAAACACTGAGCCCTCACTTATACTTTTGAGTGTGTTGTCCTGTTCAAATCAATTTTTTTATATTTTAAATTAATTTCAGGACAACACTGAGACTCCACTTATACTTTTGACTGTGTTGTCCTGTTTAAATCAATTTTTTTATATTTTAAATTAATTTCAGGACAACACTCAGTCTTCACTTATACTTTTGAGTGTGTTGTCCTGTTTGAATCAATTTTTTTATATTTTAAATTAATTTCAGGACAACACTGAGACTCCACTTATACTTTTGAGTGTGTTGTCCTGTTTGAATCAATTTTTTTATATTTTAATAAATTTTACGGAAACACTGAGCCCTCACTTATACTTTTGAGTGTGTTGTCCTGTTCAAATCAATTTTTTTATATTTTAAATTAATTTCAGGACAACACTGAGACTCCACTTATACTTTTGAGTGTGTTGTCCTGTTTAAATCAATTTTTTTATATTTTAAATTAATTTCAGGACAACACTCAGTCTTCACTTATACTTTTGAGTGTGTTGTCCTGTTTGAATCAATTTTTTTATATTTTAATAAATTTTAAGGAAACACTGAGCCCTCACTTATACCTTACCATGTGTTTCCTTGTTTGAATCAATTTTTTTATATTTTAAATTAATTTCAGGACAACACTTAGTCTTCACTTATACTCTTGAGTGTGTTGTCCTGTTTGAATTGATTTTTTTATATTTTAAATTAATTTCAGGACAACACTGAGACTCCACTTATACTTTTGAGTGTGTTGTCCTGTTTGAATCAATTTTTTTATATTTTAATAAATTTTGAGTAAACAATGAGCCCTCATGAATACCTTTTCATGTGTTTCCTTGTTTTATTTATTTTTTTCATATTTTAATAAATTTTGAGGAAACACTGAGCCCTCACTTATACCTTATCATGTGTTTCCTTGTTTGAATCAATTTTTTTATATTTTAAATTAATTTCAGGACAACACTTAGTCTTCACTTATACTCTTGAGTGTGTTGTCCTGTTTGAATTGATTTTTTTATATTTTAAATTGATTTTAGGACAACACTGAGTCTTTACTTATACTTTTGAGTGTGTTGTCCTGTTTCAATTAATTTTTTATATTTAAAATAAATTTCAAGGAAACACTGGGCCTCCACTTATACCTCTCGATGTGTTTCCTTGTTTGAATTAATTTTTTTAATTTTAAATAAAATTCAAGGAAACACTGAGGCTCCACTTATACTTTTGAGAGTATTGTCCTGTTTGAATCAATTTTTTTATATTTTAAATTAATTTCAGGACAACACTGAGAGTCCACTTATACTTTTGACTGTGTTGTCCTGTTTAAATCAATTTTTTTATATTTTAAATTAATTTCAGGACAACACTCAGTCTTCACTTATACTTTTGAGTGTGTTGTCCTCTTTGAATTGATTTTTTTATATTTTAAATTAATTTCAGGACAACACTGAGTCTTCACTTATACTTTTGAGAGTGTTGTCCTGTTTGAATCAATTTTTTTATATCTCAATAAATTTTAAGGAAACAATGAGCCCTCATGAATACCTTACCATGTGTTTCCTGGTTTTAATTAGTTTTTTCATATTTTAAATAAATTTTGAGAAAACACTGAGCCCTCACTTATACCTTACCATGTGTTTCCTTGTTTGAATCAATTTTTTTATATTTTAAATTAATTTCAGGACAACACTGAGTCTTCACTTATACTCTTGAGTGTGTTGTCCTGTTTGAATTGATTTTTTTATATTTTAAATTAATTTTAGGACAACACTGAGTCTTTACTTATACTTTTGAGTGTGTTGTCCTGTTTCAATTGATTTTTTTATATTTTAAATTAATTTCAGGACAACACTGAGTCTTCACCTATACTTCTGAGTGTGTTGTCCTCTTTGAATTGATTTTTTTATATTTTAAATTAATTTCAGGACAACACTCAGTCCTTCACTTATACTTTTAAGAGTCTTGTCCTATTTGAATTAATTTGTTTTTTATTTTAAATTAATTTTTTAGACAACACTGAGTCTTCACTTATACTTCTAAGAGTGTTGTCCTGTTTGAATCAATTTTTTTATATTTTAAATTAATTTCAGGACAACACTGAGTCTTCACTTATACTTTTGAGTGTGTTGTCCTCTTTGAATTGATTTTTTTATATTTTAAATTAATTTCAGGACAACACTGAGTCTTCACTTATACTTTTGAGAGTGTTGTCCTGTTTGAATTGATTCTTTTATATTTCAAACA
Organism: Lysiphlebus fabarum; assembly: GCA_011426435.1. Lineage (NCBI taxonomy): Eukaryota > Metazoa > Arthropoda > Insecta > Hymenoptera > Braconidae > Lysiphlebus > Lysiphlebus fabarum. Next base: position 5,994 of record WSYQ01001446.1, read on the forward strand.
TATTTCAGAAAAACACTGAGTCTTTACTTATACTTTTAAGAGTGTTTAAGAGTGAAAATGTCTCATTTTTAAAAAAATTTCAAAATAGCTGCTACTTCGTTTTATTTATAGTTAATAATGATTTGCAGTAGTTATCATACTGACTGTCTTGATTTAAAAATGCAGATGGTACTAAATTACTACAAAGTGTAGTAGTGGTGCCATTAATTTTGGTCGTGAATAGCCCCTCGAATCAAACTGAAAAAAAAAAAAAAAAAAAAAATTACAGTTAACGGAAAATTGTTATATTGTTAAAAAAGATTGGTCATTTTTTCTTTTCTTATTTATTAATAATATAAATTGAATAGACTTTTTTCAAAAAAAAACTTTATCAATATATATTTCAATTTTTCTTCGTCTCGGTTTCGAACAAATGCATTCTTACTTATTGATGTTAAAAAAAATATAATCAATCGACTAGATTGTGATAAATTGAGGCATCTATCATCGCTGCCATAATGATGATGATGATTATCATCATCATCATCATGCTGCAAGAACTCGAGCACAAGGTCGGTTCTTATATATACACAGTAATTATAATTAACTCCCACATATATATATATTGTCTGAGAAAAACTTATTACACCTTCTATATAACATCTCAATATATATATTTTTTCATTTGTATACATATCTTCATGTGCGAAATGCGTATCGTCTGCATATATCCTTGAGAATATTTTTCATCGTGAAACGGGACTGGTTTATACTTTTCTCTTTTAACATATTTATAACTATTTCTGATTGAAGGTGAAATTTATAAATATACATCCTAATGCTGATTATCAAAATGCTCATATATTTATTTATTTATTTTTTTATTAAATTCATATTAAATATAAATAGTTAATAATTGCAAATATATAAAATATAAAATTAATAAATGACAAGTCATATATGCGTATATGTACTTGAAAATAATCTAATAGCTAATATTTTTTTATTATTTTTTAATTTATTTTATTAATTTGTTATTTTTTATAATTTAATTTATTTATTTTTTTTAAATGTCATTTATATATAAATATTTGTTATTCGCTGCGATAACTTGATTAACTATTTTTCGATATATCTAAAAGTGAGTTTATGATAATTTTTTTTTAAATAAAAAATATAGAACTATGATTATTGTATTTTATGTATTTATATATAAATATGTTTTTTTTTATAAATATATGAATATAAAATTGTTGAATAAAGTCGACTTGACTAACGATGTCCAGAGGTCGCAATGCAAGTATAAACTAAAGTTATAAATCATAGTGACAAGCGCTTAATAAACGAATAATGCAAAATCTTGTGGTTTTAAATATTGTAGACAAATCAAGTGGTCGAGATATTACAGTAAAGTAATAACAAATTCTTACTCATTTTTATCCTATTATTATTATCAAACCAACAATATATATGCTTTTTTTTTTTTTTTTGAAATATTTATATAATTATTATTTTTATTATTTTATTTTAGATATATATGTTAAAATAAATAACAGAAATATATAGATGATGGTTAAAAATAATAATAATAATAAAAAAAAATGTCTGGCATAACGAATTGATTGTTGAAAATCAATTGTGTTTTCATTGTTGTAATAGTTTGAGTCTGCAAGATGGCATCTTTTATATTATTACCGAATGATTTGATAAACGATAAATTTGATGTTTTTTTTTTTAAATTCATTCAAGCAAGACGAGAAAGAAATAAAAAATTGAGAGGATCGTATCACATCTGCGCATACTCTTTTTGTATTTTTGATTTTAGTTGTATAATTTTAAAAATCAATTCAAAAATTAAATATAATTTGATAGATATCAGAGTAGCTATTTATAATTTTTTAAAAATATATTTAATTTCCATTTTTTTTTTTATATTTAAATTAGTAATATTTTTATTTATACGTGTATGTCATAGTTAAATTGTTTGTATAATATGATATTTAATATTATTATATTATTAATATATCAAAGCTATATGAAAAATTATATTTATTTTCATGAATGCAAAATATATATTTGTATAAAACACAATCTTAAATACGCTCCAACTATTTTAATCGTATGACGTTTTATATTAATTTGTTGTTTGTTTATTTATGATAATTTATTTTAACTAATAATTTTAAATAGAAAAATTCAATAAAAAAATAAACAACATTTTCAACATATAATAATAATAATAATTAAGTATATATTTATATTTATATTCACATGACAAAGATTCAATGAGCATTTATGTGAAAACTTTTGTCTCAAAATATATTAACGCGTCATATAAAATGACTATGCCATTCGATTATCGAGAATATCTCGTTGTTTGCTTGGATAATTATTTAAGTGCACACAGTATGTATACGATGAAATTATATAAAATTACCTGTAGAGCGTGCAAACTCATTGGACAGATGGCGCATCTTGATTCTTGATATAATCAACATACTATAAACTAAGAGAGAAATTTAAAATTTAAAAAAAATTAATTTTGTAAAAAAATTAACGGAATTTTTTTATTTTTGAAATCTATTGATTTAATTTTTATAAAAATTATTAATTAAGTAGATATAAAAAAAAAAAAAATGAATTTTACAAAAATAAAAAATTTATATATAATTAAAGATAAAATTAATTCACAGCACGTTTGTATAAATATTTTTTATTTTTTATTTTTTATTTTCAATATTATACGACCTTGAATAAATGACAATATTATATATATAATTTAATATGTATTTAAAAAATTTTAAATGCATAAAAATTGTGAGACAACAGTAGAATAAGAGAACCAGAAAAAAACATTAGTAATGACCAAAGACAAAGAATTATTGCGTATGCATTAGTTTATAAACTTAAAGTCACATAAGCACAACAGGGTGCATGAAGAGAAAATTTGATTTTTAATTTGTATAAGAGAAAGAATGAAAAAAAAAAAAAAACGATAACTTTTTATAACTTGTATATGTTTACCACACCAAATTCAAATTTTGACACATTTTGACACGCGGACCACACAGAGAGAAGCAGTTGAAATTATGCAACCAAACAAAAATCATTTGCAATGTTATTTGATTCATTCACATACTTAAAATATATTGAGTAAAGAGAAAGAGAATAAGTCAACACAGAGACAAGATTTTTAGGACCTCCTTAGAGTCGTCATCATCATCATCATCATCATCATCATCATCATCATCATCATCATCATCATCATCATCATCATCATCTTAGACGAGCAAGAAGTGATCGCTGAACTGGCGCCTTTTTGGTTCAGTATTACAGTGCAGTCAGATTCCCCATGAGAGAATTAAATTTAAAAAAAAAATATTTATATATAAATACTTACATCAATAAGAAGAGCATTCTCTCTTTTCTTTTAATCTTTTTTTTTTTTTTTTAAATTATTCTTCGTTAATCGTCAACATATATATTACATTGATCGAATTTTTCGGTATATCTATCTGATCATATTTATTGAATGTCCCAATTGGACACCCTGTTGTGTTTTCCACAAAATAATATACAATCCGGTTCCCATTCATCACTAACTTCATTATATCATTGTATATTATTATTCAAGTGTTGCGGTTATTATATTTTATCCATCAGTAATTTATATATTAAATTACAAAATATATATAAAAAATTTATCATCAAATAAATGAAACTATTAAAATATATTACTGCAGTCTATAGACTGTGAGAATCATGTTGAATTGTACTACTACTACTACCACCATGAAATGGTAACATTGAAACAACTTTTAAACTAATCCAAACGGTTATTTATTTATTTATTTTTTTTATTTTATTATTATTTATATAATTTTTTTTTTTTTTGAGGGAAAAAAAAATGATGCTCATACACTGCGCTTGATGGTAAGCGGCATAATAATCCAAGAGGTTGTACCCGACCGACACTTTTTAGTGCTCGTATATCATGAAACAGGGGGGCAAACTTAATAATAAAAAAAAAAAAGAAAAAAGTAAAATATATATAAGCAAGACAGAAATTAAAGTCGACTATGTGGTATATTTCTATAAGGTGGTATATAACTATATGGAGCTTCTGCTTTGTTATCTTTTGCTTTCTGGATTTTTATTGCATCTTCAAAAATTTATTCACCTGATGTGTGTTCTTTCTATACACACTGTGAAAAAAAAATAACATCAATTTGATTCATGAAAAATTTTGTTATTGTTGTCTTACTAACCAAAAGAACCCAGTTATCATAAATATCAACATGAAAATTGCTAAAAATATTTCATGATTTATGAAAATAATATCTCAAAAAATAAAAATTAATTTGATTATTAATTTTTATTTTTTATCATTTGATATTATTTTATATCATTTAAAAATAAAAAAAATAATAATAAAAGTATATAAAATAATTCGCCCACATGCTACTACTTGACTTGTCGTCGATTTTACCAAGAGTATAAAAGTGTCTGCAGTATTTACAGATATAAAAAAAAATACTCTGACAATTGTGTGGTACTTATTGTATTTTGTATGAGACCACCTTGCAAAATTGAATAAATATGTGGGCGTAAAAGTTTATATATATATATATATATATACTTGTAAAAGCTATCAGCAATCTTTTTCATTGACAATTTAAATATACATATATATTTTTAGATTAATTTGATCATATTTTTCAGGAAGCTTATAAAAATGATATAGTACTTTTATTATTAGCTGCTGGACAAATGGCGCATTATATAATAGTCATCAAAAATTATTTATATTCAAAAGTTAAATAGTAAAAATAAAATTATAATAGTTTTTGTGTTTGTAAAATTAAAAAAAAATATAAATATATATTATTGTTTAGTATATCACTATTATGAATACGTTCTCAATGTAAGTTTTGCAAAAAAAATATATAAATAAACAAAAAAAATATTTATATATATTCTGACACACGCGGGCGGGCCTCTTGCATTAGTAATTTATTGTTACTATTAAAATATAGCCGCGCGTTGTCTTCGTGGTGGGTAACAAACATTATATGGTCGAATATAAGTATATTTCTATGGATGCACCAGGCGTCTACCATGATTTACAATACCTTTGAAATTATGACGATGTTCGAAGGAGTCGTCTTTACTCATATATATTTTCATATGATTCTTAATTTTACTCTCATGACCTCAAAAATATATATCACAAAAAAAAAGCTCTCTTCAAAAATTGTTGCATCTACTGCGTGTATATTTGCAGTACTTTTTCTTATATGATTCAAATAATTTTATATAACTGATTGATTAAATGCGAAAATGATAATAAATTGTGTTAAACATTATTTTTTTTTTTTTTTTTAAATAATAAATATCTTGTCTTTTGTATTCAATGGAATTTGCACTAAACCAAGGACTCTGAGATCACTTGGTATATATATTATTATAAACCTTGAAAATGAGAATAAGCTTGTTTTCGAGGTGTGTGGTCATAAAAAAAAAAAAATCAACCTATCAAAGTAAGAACCTGCACGTTAATACACACTATCAATGACATTTCAAGACTATTAAATGACATTTGTACAAGCCACTTTTATATAAATTTATATTTGACGATGAATTTTTTTATAAATTTTTTTAAATTTTTTTATACTATTGCCTTCACTTTTTTATATTTCCGTATATTTCTTGTAATCATGTGTTTAATGGTCTTGTATTATTGAGAGTAAAATAAAATAAAAAAAAATAAATATTACTGTGTATGATGAAAATATATAATTAAAAAAATATAAATAAATAAATAAACTTACGTGATAAAAATAAAACCAAGATAGTCCAAAGACGTATATATTATTTTTATAATCGTACTCATAGTCTTGCGGGATTATTAATATTTTATGTGTTAAATATAGTATTGTCGTAAAAATATATAAAAAAAATTATAATAATAATAAAACAAAATTATACGTGATGTATAAAAATCATTAACATTTAATATTGTTTACTCGTTGAAATGAAAAGTCATGTGTCATGTTTATGAATTAAAATTTAAAAAAAAAAAAAAAAATAGAAATTACTTTATAGCTTGTGAGGTAAAATTATTATTCATCACAAAAATGTGATAAAAATTATTATATATTATATATTTATTTATACATACATATATAGGTATATATTAAAGAGACATGGAATTCTCATTGGATGAATTTTTTACATTTTATGTTACAAAGATTATAGAAGGTTAATTTAAATTTTATTAAATATATATTTTTTATTTTTAAATATCTATATGGTTATATAAAAAAATTTTTAAAAAATATATATATGTATAAATGAGTATTTAAGAGGTTGGATAAAATTTAGTATGGTGCATGAATCTTGCCAATCACTCGCATGCAATCGGTATCGATTCTTGGAGAGCGTATCGATTGATACCATCAGCCACGCCCCGGGCGTGTCGTGAGTTTGAACAATTTGTAATATTTAATACACTCATATTAACAAAAAATATGTAGTATAATGAACCCGGAAAATTTTTTTTTTTTTTATTTTTATTTATATATTATTATATGAATATATTTTTTTTTAGAATCATTTTGTAATTGCTTATAATATATAGCTATATTATCATTGCCCATAGATATTTTAATTTGATATATTTTTTTGTTTTAATTTTTCATATGTTAAAATATAAATTAAAACAAATAATTTTAATATTTTTAAATTAAAAAAAGTTCTATATTTAAATACACATCAAGTTTTTATTATTTGAAGTGATCATAAGAGTCATGCTTGTTCCTCTTTGCCACAAAATGTTTGTCTTTCTCACGATATGGTCACACTCATGACTTGCATACGTCAGTCAAGACACCCATTGAAACGACCACCTTCACCATCATTTTTTTTTTTTTTTTTTTATATATATTTTATATATCTTTATTTTTTCATCTTGTCCTTGAATGTTACACTTGAGACAAAAATTTTTCTTTCAAAAAAAAAAAAAATCTTGTGTTATTTACTCATCAAATTAAAAAGTCAAAATATATTTTTTAAATTTATTATTTAATATTTAATATATTATTCATTTTCAATTATATTTTTTTTTTTTTTTTATAAATTAATAAATTATTTTTATATTTTTTTGTTAGAATTTTATGGTATAAGGTCAAGATACTTTGATATGTGTATAAAATTTTCTCATAAGCTTTTATAATGCTTATACATGAAATAAAAAAGACGACGGGTTTGTTTATTTTTTATTTTTATTTTTGCACTCAAATGTATCTTTTAAACACGATAAATTAGCATTAGAGTGTTATTACCAGTGTCATGATAGGGCTTTTTACATCAGTATGAAACTTGAATTGAATGTTTTTAACAAAAATATACATGCTATTATTAAATCCGACAAGAAAATTCCAATATATTGTTTATTATTATTATTATAAATATATAATTTATTGATATAATTTGTTGTATAAATAATGTTCATAATTAATTTAGTTTTATCAATTAAATACAACAAAATTATATGAATTAAAATAAGCTATAGTTATTATTTGTTGATCCAATGTGTAATCTAGAATCTACCACTCCTGCATCGTTGTATATTTTTTTTATCAAAAAATATATATATTTAGAAAAAAAATAAAAACAACCAACAAATCTGATGGCCTTTTTTATCCCTCAATTAGTTTTTTTTTTTTTTTTTAATTCTCAATTATATTTTAATTTTTTAATAGTTGATAAAACTTTACTTGAGAGTTCATCAGATTCAAATAAAAAAATACCAGCACAAGTATTTTGAAAGAAAAATATATATAATTAAATAATAAATTGATAATTAATCAGAAGGCTAATTGCAAATTATGACTTAGTCTAAACAATGCTTTGTATTATTTAAATTTTTTATCTTTAAATATATATATAATAATAATAATAATAACAATAATAAATAAACATAACAACGCACTTTGTTGAGAGAGTCAAGTGTGGGAAGATCTAATAGGTATATAGAAAGTCTTCGTATATTTTTTTATTTTTTTATATTTAACTATATTTATTTCATTTTTTTTTTTTTATATTTACTCATCGAAAGTATATACATGTTTGCACTGTTTGAAACTTCTATTATCCGAAAAATAATTACTGACGTCGTATGTTTTATATATATACGCCTTTCTTGTATTTTATTTTTTAATTTTAATTTAATCAAACACTTTGTTTATTATCACTGCGTATTTCTCTTTTAATTTTTTATTTTATTTATTTATTTATATTATATATAAATGTACAAATATATTTATATATGAAGATGTGTTATATTCAACGGTAGTTATCACCGTAGCAAATCTCTTGTATCCAAACTTCTTGCAACAACTCACAATGTTATTTTATTTATATATTATATATTTTTTTTTTTTTAGTATTATAATTTTAATGTATATAAATATATATAAGTATATTTTAAAAAAAAAATTACTTTCTATCCTCATTTATTGCAATTGTGGCTTGCTATGTCTAATGAGTTACATGAGTTTATTAGTGCTAAATCATAAATTATATATATATATATAAAATATATGTGTGCAAATTTAATACAATGTATACACGTGCATATATATAAATTATTATTTTTATTTTTTTATAAAAAACAAATGTTGATCCTTTTTTTTTTGAATAATAAAAAGTATAAGTTAATTTATCTGTAAATTTAATGATGGTTTTTGGAGACGATGTAAAAATAACAAGATCAAAAAAAAAAAATTACAAAATTAAAAATAATAAAAAAAAAAAAAATTACCCAGTATTTGCCAATCACAGTCGTTAATTCAGTAATGAACGTAACCGCAATGTAAATTTGAAAGCTGTATAATTATATTGATAACAAATCGGATAGCAAGGGCAAGTTGATGTGAATCCTCTTAAAACTTTGGTACAGTATGAGGGAGGTCCCAACAAGAGTGAAAACAAATGAAAAAATTAAATAATAAATAAATAAATAAAATCAAAGTAACGTATTATACGTCAGAGTGATAGAGGATGTACATCGAAAATCTTAGAATGGGCAGCTCTAAATTAATAAATCAATAGCAGTGAAAGGGTCTTATCCGATCAGACGTGGGTGGAGTTAGTTTGTTTAAGAACAGGGATTTATTAATTTTTCGTTGGGTGGTATTACCAATCGTCTCAGTGCATCCGGTCTCTTTTGTTCTTTGTTTTATCGAAATAAACAAAATAAACAAAATTGAAGAAAAAATAAATAAATAAATAAATAAACGCCCCTTATATATATACAAATGTGTACATGTGCATATACTCTTTCCTTCCGTTTTTTAATTCAATTTCATCTCTCACTTGATTTATATAATTTTTTTATTTTTATATGCTGAATAAACAATTGCAATTTATATTTGTTATTGCACCTTGGGGTGACATCTGTCATCAACTCTCATAACCTGTATATTTAAATAGATGCATTTATTATTAAATTTATATATATTTTATTAATATTTATATGTTTTGATTTGTTTCAGATGATGTTGATGGATATGCATGTGTGTCCAGTGATCAAACTGATGAGGGTGAGTAAATTATATATTTATCTTAAATCTGTATTAAATTTTACCGAAAGAATATTTAAAAAATATAAAAAAATGAGGGACGGTATCATAATTGCTACAGAATATAACCTCGACCCTAACTTGAGACCCATTAGTATCAAAATCACCGATGGAAATCGAGTATTTTTTCCGCGTCTTTCACGGTACTTAATCCACTATGGTAAAAGGGAGGAGAGGGCGCGAGAAAGCGGCACCTTTTAAAACTTATCGATGCGCGTACTCGTCATCGTGGGGGTATGTATGAGGCCGCATATACTTTCGTCGCGCACGAATGCGAGTTAATAACAATTTGCCGTCTTTCATGGTTTATAAATATATATATATATATATGTAACGCTATGAACTCGAGAAAAAAAAATAAAAAAAGTTTAAGTAAAGATATTGAAGTGACGAGAGCTAGACTTCATACGTATATAGCGAGTAAGATACGTCTTCGAAGAAAATCGCACGTGCTATCAATCTATGTATACAGAAAAAAAAAATTTAAAAATAAAATTCAACTTATTCAATATATCTTATGATGTATGATGTAATACATGTCAATCATTATTATTATTATAATTAATTAGTTATTAATATTTTTTATTTTTCATTTTTTTTTCAATTTAATAACTTTCACATCTGTGATTGAGTTTAAATATAATTTCAACAATGTTTTTGTACGTATTTCATCACTTGTAATGATCAGATCGTAATTAAGTTTACTTAGATTTAACTGTTGTTGTATAAATAATAAAATTCTTCAATTTATTTTGTTTTTGGTTCAATTTTCTTCAAACTATTTCGATCTTATCAAAGTTGCTCTTGTTCGTTTTTCT